>JAIGNY010000067.1:95000-207761 GCA_020152595.1 Chiridota heheva | reverse complement strand
AAATCGTACAAAAGTAATAGATAAACAACTGTTTTGCATCATATTTAGCATGACAATTTTTTGGTTATTGTGTACATGCTTATTTTATTAGCAGATAAATTTGTCATTGATATGCATAGTGGGCGTGGCTAAATGTTAAAGTGCTGAGTGATGTCAACACAATATTTTATCTCATGAACGATTTATCAGATGTATGCTATATGTGGTACACAGATGGGTCATGATCTGTACATATCTTCTGGTGTTGTGGTAGTAATGTCATGAATATTAATGAGTAGGCAGGGCGTACTGACAAATTCTTGAAATAGAATAAATGAGCAACATTTTTTGCATCATACTTGCTATGACAATCTTACTTTTAGGAAAATGCTAATGTTGTAAACATTTTTATTGATCTGCATAGTGGGTTGACTTATGATTAATTATCATGCAACAAATATTTTAAGAAATGCAATAAGATGACAGTTAATACAAATTTTTCAAATCAATCACTTTGTGAAAAAAAGCATTGGAAGCACAAAACGTTTTAAAGAGAAAATGTTTATGTATTTGTAAAGTATAATTGCTAAAATAGTTGTACACTGCAGACTTGAAAGACGCACCTCAGCATTCACCATAATTCAACTTTCTTAATATTATAGATATGATTCACAATTTCACACTGAGTATATTGCTTTGCACTGCCATATAAATACATAATTTGTCATATTGAGAGAATTTGCACACAATTTAGTGTTTTATCTAATTTTCATAATTTCTTTGCAGATTTCAAGTACGTCATCAAAACCAGCTACACAACTGTAATTGAAGTAGATGAGATCATCCACCTGCCATTGAATGTCAATAACTGGTTACCTCCCATCTTGCATGGGCTTTCAAGAACCATTTGAAGTCGCTTTGGTTCTTTTTGTCAACTTGATGGGAATTTTATTTGAAATCGAAAGCGTTTTCCAGATTAGTACCTTTACGAGTTTGGATATTGGAACTGGAAGAAGGAATATTTACAAGGAGGGTCTTGGTTTTTCCTGCATCGAGATGTAGACAGACACAATTTTAAGCACTCTCTAAACTCTGCAGTAACATCTCTGCTGAGGTGATGTGATTTTGACTAAAGGACTTATATCATATCATTGGCAAAGTCCAAATCATTGAGTCGAATCTTTGGGTGCTATCTGCTTCTTCTTTCTACATGCACAATGCCTGTGTCTGCTTGGATATTTCTCAGTGCATGTCTCATGATATAATTCAATACAACTACAAAGAAGAAAGGTCCTCAATCGCTTGTCAAAACATTATTTCAAAGACTTTCTTTATTTTGTGTGGCACAGTGGTATAAATGACAAATTTCTTGTTTTTACCAGTGCCTTGAAGTAGAATCCTAGACTCTTCTCTTGAAGGACGGACAGGTTCGTCATAGTCATTTGGAAAAATATTCTTAATGTATTTTGCATAGTAATATGCCTCCTTTGTACAGCAATTTCACCATAAGTTATAATAACTTATTTAGCATTGAAGGGCGTATTGGTGCGCCCTTAGCCATTCGTGAAACCATATGTCAAAATATCCTTTTAAAACTTTTGTTTTAATGTAGGGGCTTGAAAAAATCAACTTGATTTTTTTTTTAAATTGAACAAAGGGCGTGAAAAAGAAATTGAACCAAGTGCTTTTAAAGAATATTATGACAAATGACTAAGGGCGTACCAATTCGCCCCACAAATTTAGGCAAGTGCTTTAAAAGAATATTTTGATGAAGGGTGTACCAAGACCGCCCTTAAATCGAAGCAAAGGCTTGAAAAGGTTTATTTTTAGCTATAAAATGACTAGGTGCTTACCAATACGCCCTATGAATTGAAGCAAGGGCTTTTAAAGTATATTTTGACAAATGAATTAGGGCGTACCAATACGCCCCATCCATAAATGATGAAAGCAATACAACTTAAATTAAAACATCTGTAGTTTGAAGTCTAGGGCGTACTGATACGCCCCATTTATACCTGATGAAAGGAGGTAACTTCAGTTTCAAGATCATTTGTAGTATCTTCACCATTAAGTCTGGGGTGTACAGATACGCCCTATCCAAACCTGTTGATAGCAAAACAACTTCAGATCTAAAAACATCTTTACAACAAGGTCCAGGGCGTACCAATACGCCCCATCCATACCCGATGAAAGCGACACAAATTCAGTTCGAAAAATATATTTACAACAAAGTTCAGGGCGTACCGATACCGATTCTTTATTAATAGATTTATTGCGATTTTGTTTTCGTAATAGGTTTTCGAGTCGCAATCTGAGTAAAAGGGTACCGCACGGACATGAAAGAATCATATTTAAGTTATGAAATCGACCGGACACCGATCTTATAGTTAAAGAGAGATTTAGAATCATCGGATAACTTGTATTAGACTTTAAGTGTATATCTCAGACATTAGGCCATGCCCGACTAAGCTACTATCCAAATCATGTCCTCCTGACCGCCGACTCGGCATGATGCTGACAACATTATCCTGATTGGGCGCTTTGTCGGGACGAGATGTAAAATGTTGTGGATGCAACGGCGGAGGGGTATGGGGGAGCTACCCCGACCTTTCCATATAAAAAAATATCATTCAGATTCTTATTTTGTGATTTAGTCTATATTATTGCTTAAAGTTTGCCATGTAAAGTAAAGCCATGTAAACAGTACATGGTAATGTTAACTCTTCTCTTTAAACACATCTTCCGTAATTGTCAGGGTACTAAAAGGTATGCAAATTTGACTCCATCTATTTGAACCCTCCCTATCCCACTCAGAAATTCACCTCAGTTATGTCCGAACCGGGTGTCCATATCGTCTAGATATCAGAAACATATCCTGCTGACTCGGCAATATGATGCTAACAACATCATACTTGGACAATTAGTCGCGCAGAGATTTGAAATGTCGGATGTACATGTTTAAATCAGATATACTTTCATTCATTCATGCCCGAGTCGTATATCAGAAATATCTCCACTCGACTCTTTGATGCTGTTTGGGCTCGAGTTGGGTAGTTGGGACGTAGGCCTATATATGAGAAACGCCCGCCAAGCCACATTTAAAATCCAGAACCCCGATAATCATGGCCCATTTTTGGGCATCAAAAAATATAAATCTTCAAAAATCTTCAGGCGAGTCCGCCCCTGGACCTACCGCAGCTGGGTCAATGAAGTGTATGCTGGTTTTCTGCTGAAGTCTGTTATTTGTACTATTAACTTATATAACAAACATTGATTTTATAAATCGTCTGGTCATGCTGGTAACATGGGCTTTCCATTTCAAGGATGCTAAAATGTTAAAAAAACAATCTGTAATTACAAATTAACATACTATGCTTCTTAAAAGAGCATTTTTTTTTTCACAAAAATACATCTTACAGACGTTTGTTCTTCATAAACAGTCAAGAATTTCTTTTTTCGTGGCACTAATACTGTAATATGGACCATCGTACATTGCAGTCATTTAGGTCCATATTTTGATAAATGCATTTATGGTTTTGCACCCAACATGCTCAAACTATACAATATCTCTTTTAAAAAACATCAGCGGCTGCCAATTTAAGACTTAAACAATTTCTGGAGATTTACAAAATTGTAAATTCAAAACGAAATAAACCAGATTTAACTATCAAGCCACCTCAAAATCCTCAAGGATTTAACACTTTAGGCGTTTTTGGCCATACAGTTGGGATTATCGGTCCGGTTTACGTTCCCGATTGGGAGATCTCCAATCGGGAGATTTCTTATCATTATAACCCATAATGCATCTTTCCAAATTCAAATCTCTGTAAAGAAATACATAGCGGTAAAATAGGTTTAAGTCAAAAATGCATGCGAAATATTCAAATTTTATTGGGGTAACAGAAGGATTAGATACTTTCACCAGCGCAAATTTGACTTTCACCAAGAAATTTTAATGTAATCTTTAAAAATCAATTTCAATATTTTTCAAAGAGCAAATTTGAGCATTTTAATCACCAGCAAAAGCTCAAATTATTCAGAAATATTAAAACCAGTATGATTTCTAAAGTATACAACTTTAGAATGACAGAATTTGACGAGTAAAAAGATATTATTGGCTGAACTTATTAGCAACAACTTAAATTATGGTCATTGCGTATGTCGCGATCTCTCAATCGGGAGATCTTCCCTATAGGGAGCGTGGACTAGACTGATTTTTACGTTGTACAGATTTACTTTAATTTTTACTGTGATGCAATATCCATTTTTTTTCATGTGGGTCATGTATTATTTTCGGTTTTGCAGAAGCAAATTAATGCCTATAACATTGTTATAATAATTGTTATCTACGACTTGTGTACCTTTGTCATACAAACTCCTACGAGTTTGTGGTACGCTGCCACCATTCATTTATACATAAATGAAAAAACAAGTAAAATAATACAAGATAGACATCAAGTACATGTTGTCCGTTAATCAAAATCAAACTCCAAACACGAGAAATTGCATTGCTGTAATCTATTGCTCTGTTTGATGTACCAATTTTACTCTCACTCAAAAGACTTAAGCCATCACTGTCTGATGACGAACTCTCTCTCTCTCTTTTTTTGCTTCTCCTATTACTCCATCCCTTAATAACTTTAGGTCCTAATAACTTTAGGCCAATCCGGCACACACACATATCAATACTTGTTAAACTTAAAACCAATCAGCAACAGACACTTTATTCAGGACCCACCCCTGTTGGTTAAATTTACTAGGGAAGATAAATGAGCATCATGCCTGCCAATCACAAGTGACTTCTCCAAGTGAAATGCCAAGGAGAAGATAGGTTCAAGGAAACCTCAAAATAGGTGATTAATGACACAAAGGGCAGGGTCAGGATGTAGCAAAACCAAAGTATTCAGCCCATGACAATGATAAATTGCTCATGGAGTAAGAGACAGACCACACAGCACAGAGACACCGTGGCTGTGGTCAGTGAAGGAGACACAGCCAGTGATTACAGGCAAAATTAGGACAAAAGGGATAATTATCTCAAAAGTGAACAATTCTGACATTGAAATAGTACAGGGAGAACCACAATAACTAATGGGGTAATAAATAAGTATAGGTTAATGCCCTGTGCTAATTTTATCCACCATCAAAGCTATACTGAATAAATAAATTCTAAGCTAAGAAACAAAATATCATTATCAACAATAAGCAAACGAAAATACCTAAATACAAGATGAATACATAAGCAGATACATGAATAATCAAAATACATGAAGTACCACATATGACACATGTAAGAAGGGGCTACTTTATGACACCCCCCTTTTTCGAAGATGAAAGCTGTGCTTTCAAGAAAAAGAAGTCCTCACAAAGCTGCAACCTGCCTGTAAAATCAAGAATAATCATAAAACATAGCAAGTAAGCATTTTGTGAAAAGATTAATGAAATAACCACTGAAAACCTTTCCAGCAAAGTCATGCTGCTGGAATAAAGATACAGATATATATGAACATGTTTAACTAAAATTCATCAAAATAACTATGCATTTCCAAAATATCAATTGATTTCTTTCAAGTTAAAGAATGTCTTTGGAAAGTTCATTCTAAGCTCAGGTCTACCATTTGACTGATATGAAAGACAGCAGCTTGCTGGAAATAACCTTGGTAGTGACATCATAATACACATGAATGAGGTTGAAAGGTTAAGTACATCTGAGCTGATAGTGAACCATTTGTGGCTAAACAGTAATTTACCATATCCCTCCACAAGGAGACATAAAAGGTTAAAGAGGCATACAATTTTGAAATTATTGTGTCAGGTTTCGTGTCTCATCCTACAAACATATAAATACAACATGATAAACAAACCAAAACTTGGATACATATAATATCCAAAACAACATCATGTAATAACATGGCATATACAAAAGATACATAAGAAAAATGCAATACATCAAAATCACAACATCAAAATCACAAGGTTGCAAGTGAAAAATATGAAATCATGGATCAAATTCGAATCAAACACAATTAAAAAACTCTTGACAATGCATCTGCGTTGCCATTATTTTTACCCTTCTTATGAGCAATTGAGAAGCTATATGGCTGAAGGGAAAGTGACCACCGAACTAATCTGGGATTATTACTTTTCATTGTATCTAACCACTTTAAGGGTTGATGGTCACTTTGGATAAGAAATTTGGTCCCAAACAAATACACATGTAGCTTCTTAATTGCCCACACAATAGCTAGGCATTCTTTTTCTATAGTCGCATAATTTTCTTCTCTGGGGAAAAGTTTCCTACTTATATACATGGTTGGGTGCTCTAGGCCTTCATCATCAAACTGACAAAGTACTGCCCCTATACCTCTTTCTGATGCATCAGTTTGAAGGATAAATTGCTTCTTGAAATCAGGGCTCTTAAGAACGGGCTCACTAACCAAAGCTTCTTTAAGCTTTTGGAATGCGTTTTCACATTTGTCCTCCCAGATAACCTGATTTGGATTCTTTGACTTTGTGAGGTCACTGAGAGGGCTTGCTATTGCCGAGCAGTCTGGTATAAACTGTCGGTAATAATTTATCAACCCCAGGAACGATCTCACATCCTTCTTAGTCACTGGCGTTGGGAAATTTGACACTGCCATATGTTTATCTGGGTGCGGTTGTAATTTTCCATTTCAAACTACATACCCTAAGTACGGCACTCTTGTGCTTGCAAAAGTACACTTTGACGGCTTAACTGTCAACCCGGCCTCACGTATTTGATCTAACACTGTCTCAATATGCACCATGTGTTCTTCCCACGTTGAACTGAATATAATGATGTCATCAATATAGGCCTTAGCAAATTTACTGCATCCCATTAATACTCTATCAACTAATCTTTGAAAGGTTGCAGGGGCATTTTGCATACCAAAGGGCATGACGAGATATTCAAACAACCCAAAGGGAGTCACAAATGCAGACTTTGCTTTTGCATCTTCACTTAAAGAAACTTGCCAGTATCCCTTTGTTAAATCCAGACTAGAGATAAATTTGGCATTACCAACATCATCAATTAGTTCCTCAATTTTGGGGATTGGGTAAGCATCAAATTTCGTTACTTGATTCAACTTCCGGTAATCAGTGCAGAACCGAATGCTGCCATCCTTTTTGGGGACTAGCACAACAGGGGAAGCCCAGGAACTATGTGACCTTTGAATTATTCCCTGTTCAAACATTTGCTGAAGCTCCTTTTCTACAGTGTCTTTTACTGCAGGTGGAAGCCTATATGCCCTTTGTCGTATGGGCGTGTCACATGTAACCTCAATTGAATGTTGAGTGATGTTGGTGCGCCCAGGTAAATCAGTCAATGTGGTGTCAAAAGATTCCAAAAGATTTGATAAATCACACAGCTGTTTAGCTGTTAGTTCATCACCAAGCTTTGCATCTTTCCAAGTTTCAGTCCTTTGACCTAATTCGGGACAGTCTATTTCCCTCCCAATCTGAGGCACACCTCCCTCATCATGGTCATATTTCCCCTCATCATCATTATAATCCTCCAGGCCAGAAAACACAGAGGAACATTGTTTTTCTTTCCACGGCTTCAGCATATTAACATGATACATGGCCCGTTTGGACCTTTTGTTACCAATTTCAAGTTCATAATCAACAGTGGACACCTTTTTTGTAATGGGGAAAGGGCCCTTCCACTCCGCTTGCAGTTTACTGTTAGTACAAGGGATTAGCAATAACACCTTATCTCCTACACTAAAATTCCTCTCACGTGCCCCCCTATCATACCACGATTTTTGTTCTTGTTGTGCCTCCTTAAGATTTTCCCTAGCAAAGTGATTCATTTCTGCTAGCCTGGACCGCATAGTAATTATGTATTCTAGCACATTTTGTTCATCTGCACCTGTTTTTGAATCAAGCCAATCCTCTTTTACCACATCTAGAGGCCCTCTTATCTTACGGCCATACAATAGCTCAAACGGGGAAAATCCAGTCGATTGTTGGGGTACTTCACGGTAGGCGAAGAGTAAGTAGGGCAATAACTTATCCCAATCATTAGGACTTTCTTTCACGTAAGCACGGAGCATATTTCTGATTGTTCCATTAAATCTCTCCACCAAGCCATTGGTCTGGTGGTGATATGGGCTAGACTTGATATGCTTAATACTTAACAATGAGCACAGCTGTGATACCAGATTTGACATAAAATTAGTACCTTGATCAGAAATTATTTCATCTGGAATCCCAACTCTAGAAAATAACTTGACTAACTCTTCTGCCACAGTTTCTGCTTCTTGATTTTTTAGGGGCACCGCCTCCGGGTACCTTGTGGCATAATCGCAAACTACAAGGATATATTTAAATCCTGTTTTAGATCGAGGGAGGGGCCCCAAAATGTCCAGTCCTATTCGCTGAAACGGTATATCAATGACTGGTAATGAAACAAGGGGTGCTTTGGAATTAGAGTTACCCCTTTTTGTCTTTTGACACACCTCACACTGACTACAGTGTTGTGCAACATCTCCAAAAATTCCTGGCCAGTAAAAATTTTGAAGAATACGTTCCTTTGTCTTTTCCACACCTAGATGCCCTGCAGTGGGGACATCATGGCCAAGGTTTAATATGCCATCACGGAGGTGTCGGGGAACCACTATTTGATTTCTAACCCCTGAAAACTTTGACTGCTTTTTAGGTCTCCATTTACGGAATAAAATCCCATCATCCATGTAAAAACAACACCTTTGATTGTGAATTTCATCAAGAGACACGATTCTGTCCCTCACCCCCTTTAGTGACAAATCAGTCGCCTGCAACTCACTGAGTGTTTTACGAGTCATTCCAACAAAACTTTGTTCTATGGCTTGCTCTCCCTCACCAATAATATGAGATTCATTTGCATCACCACTCTGTTGTTTACTGTTGGGACCCAACACTTCAAATTTTGCCCAATCTATAGTTATTACAGGTTCCGGAACTAATTCCTTTACACATTTATTCCCCCTCTTAGATTGAGAAAGGAGGTGATTTTCATTTGTGACTGGAGTCACTTTTACATCAGTTTTTCGATTATACTCTTTTTCATGAATTTCTTCTGTGTTTTGCTGTTTCGCTTGACTGCGTGTTACTACAGCTACAACACTTTCATTTTCATAAACTTCATTTCCCAGAAGCACATCATAATGTAAGTCCTTCGATACACCAGCAGTTACCCACCCAATAAAGTAACTACAACTTACAAATACCCTTGCTACAGGAAAAGATTTTGGTACATCATCAAATCCACGAACTGTTACACATTTCTCTTTCAAAATCTGTTGGGGTTCCACATACATCTCTTTTACCATGGTCTGGTTGCATCCAGTATCACGTAAAATACATGCATGTTTGTCATTCACTGAACCCTGCACTACGAAATCCAAATGTATAGAAGTGCTACAGAAATTTCCTTCTCTAGTTTTAATCTCAGGGGGAATTTTGTCTTTCACCCCTTCTCTGAGGGCAATTAGGGGCTATGTGACCCTGTTCCTTACATCTATAACATGTACGGGTGTCCCCCTCACCCCCTCTTCCTACATTATACCCACTAGCCTGCTTTGCCGATGCAGGTTTATTATCACCTGAGGCGGCCTCCTGAAAGTTTCTACCAGTCTTTTTACTGCCTTCGAAAGTACTAGTAAACCACTTCCACCCCCCTCGGGATACAACATACTCATCTGCCATGTGAGCTATTTCTAGTGGGGTGGCAGGACTTTTCTCACGCAACCAAACCGCAAGATCCTTCAGTAATTGCTGCAATGCCTGTTCCCTCAACATAATTTTTTTGATATCTTGAGTATTCTTGACAGATTCTGAATTCCTCCATCTATCCAGATGGGAAGATAGTTTTACCATCCACTCTTTAAAACTCTCACCATATCCCCGGCGTGAGGAGCGCAACTTCCGTCGGTAGGTCTCAGCATTCAGCTGATACTTTCTAATATTGCTGCCTTCACCCGGTTGTAACTACTCAACAGCAAGACCTGCATACGCCTCCCTCGCCTTCCCTGTCAGACGGGAGGCTAATAAATTGGCCCACTTTTGCTTGTCAACTTGACTAACCACCATCAAGTTTTCAAAAGTTTGAAGATATACATCAATATCTTCATTGGGCCCTAACACAGGGACAGAGATATTGCTAGGCCTTTCCCATGACCTCTCAAGGATGGTCATCCTAGCCTCCATCTCCTCCCTCTGCAACTGGAGAGTTGCCTGAAATTGCTCTTGTTCCATCTTCATTCTCTTGAGCTCAAGCTGGAACAGCTGATCTGCCGAGAGGCCTTTAGCAGCATTTTGTCCTGCACTATTTTCCTCCTTTGCCCCCAACCCAGTCACTTCAGTGGAAAATGTACCTAGTAAAAAGTCATCTTCCCCTTGACATTCATCATTCACCTCCCTAGACTGCTGCCTAGTATAATATGGATGAGACATATCTACCTGACACGTTAATCAATTAAGGACTAAACAATATTTCCAAAATTGCCTCTAGTCTCAATGAAAGGATATGGCTACTTACCATTCAGCCACTTCTATCCTCGATGTTGTATCCAGGCGTCTCTTCCAGGCTACCATAGGTCACTAGTCCGGCTATCAGGTAATGATGTGGTTCACGGAAAACAAGCGAAAATTGCAGGCCCTTCCAAATGCTACCAAGTCATCAGCGTCGTCACTGTCATCATCTCAAGGGTCATCCACGTCAGCACAACGGACATCACGGTTACAAAAAGGTCCTCAACAACAGCACAACAGAAATCATCATCGGCAGGGATATATCCTCCGAAAGTCCCAATAATTATCACAAAGGCACTTATTTGTTTTTTCTCAAAACAAAAATCACAACATCGTGAGTCTCAAATGTCATCGTCGGAACATTTTAAACAATCACAGTTATATGTAGGCATAACTTTCTTAACGCCAAATTCAAGTTCTCTTCATTCCAATCAATCAATGGTTAGGTGCAAATTTCTTTGCTTAAAATCCCACCGCTAAGTCCACCATGTCATACAAACTCCTACGAGTTTGTGGTACGCTGCCACCATTCATTTATACATAAATGAAAAAACAAGTAAAATAATACAAGATAGACATCAAGTACATGTTGTCCGTTAATCAAAATCAAACTCCAAACACGAGAAATTGCATTGCTGTAATCTATTGCTCTGTTTGATGTACCAATTTTACTCTCACTCAAAAGACTTAAGCCATCACTGTCTGATGACGAACTCTCTCTCTCTCTTTTTTTGCTTCTCCTATTACTCCATCCCTAATAACTTTAGGTCCTAATAACTTTAGGCCAATCCGGCACACACACATATCAATACTTGTTAAACTTAAAACCAATCAGCAACAGACACTTTATTCAGGACCCACCCCTGTTGGTTAAATTTACTAGGAAGATAAATGAGCATCATGCCTGCCAATCACAAGTGACTTCTCCAACTGAAATGCCAAGGAGAAGATAGGTTCAAGGAAACCTCAAAATAGGTGATTAATTACACAAAGGGCAGGGTCAGGATGTAGCAAAACCAAAGTATTCAGCCCATGACAATGATAAATTGCTCATGGAGTAAGAGACAGACCACACAGCACAGAGACACCGTGGCTGTGGTCAGTGAAGGAGACACAGCCAGTGATTACAGGCAAAATTAGGACAAAAGGGATAATTATCTCAAAAGTGAACAATTCTGACATTGAAATAGTACAGGGGAGAACCACAATAACTAATGGGGTAATAAATAAGTATAGGTTAATGCCCTGTGCTAATTTTATCCACCATCAAAGCTATACTGAATAAATAAATTCTAAGCTAAGAAACAAAATATCATTATCAACAATAAGCAAACGAAAATACCTAAATACAAGATGAATACATAAGCAGATACATGAATAATCAAAATACATGAAGTACCACATATGACACATGTAAGAAGGGGCTACTTTATGACAACCTTAAAAGCCAGTTATTGTCTCTATAACGCGGAGATTAATATATTTCAGTTCCTGTGTTTTGAATGGTTGAAACACAATGGTTAAATGTGCACTTAAATTGATAAGCCAATTATAATCGTTATGGAATAAAATGTACGCGGCCACATTTTAATCACGATAGATGGCCTTTAGAAGTTGAATAGGGGCGTGTAGTCGCAATGTTATATAAAATAAATATACAAAATTGATCAAAAACTAATTGATATTATTATTTATGTTATTTTCATGGCCATAAAAGGCAGGGAAGAGGGGCGAGGGGGCATCAATATTTGTCTGGCAGAGCTAGGGCATGTCGGCTGTACTATCTAAATTATACATATTCCTTCAGAATTGCCTTCTCACTTAGATATAAGAATCATGTCCTTCTTACTCGATGCATGATGCTGACATCATACTCGGGTAGTGAGCACGATTTTAGTTGGTCAGATAATTATGTACAATGTCGGAATGTACTGTTCAAATCAGAGATAAATCTTAATCATGCCCATCTCAGCTTTATAATAATCATGCCATCCCGACTCTGCATGATGCTGACAACACCATACTTCAGCACTGACCTTAGTTGGGCACAGATGCAAAATGTCAGATGTACTGTCATGGCCAAAGAGGCGTCGCTGGGGCAGCCGCCTCCTGTCGGACATCGACCGGGCAGGGAATCATGTCCGACTCGACTAGAAATAGGGGTCATGCCCTTTTCTCTTGGCATGTTGATAACTTGTTTCTTGGGCACTGATCTTAGTCGGGCAGAAACTGCCGGATGCACTGTTTCAATTAGAGATATAAGTTTTTAATTAAGTGCGATTTGGCTATAAGAGTCATGTCCTCCCAACTCGGCATGATCTGATGATGCTGACAAGTTGATATGATTATCAGGTCACCAATCTTAATCGGATAGGCAGATAGGGATGTTAAAAAAATTATACGCAGTGGCGTAGCCAACTTCCAAAAAGAAATCTTAACTTTTTACGTCAAAAATGGGGGATCCGAGGGACCTTGGTAACGTTATTTCTGAAAATGGGCAGGACCTCTCCATACAGCCAAATCACTTGACTTTGCCAGAAGGTGATATGTCGAAAATACTAGAGATCTATGGGCTTTATGGCATGTACGGGGATTTTTACACGGCGAATTGACTTCAGAATCAGGTCTACCTAATTCGACATGATGCTGATTTTCAGGTTGGTTAACAGAAACGTTCGTATTTGAAAGAATCCCCTCCCATACATTTAAAATCCTGATCTCGAATGACAGGGGCGGATTGGGACTGGTTTGAAGTTGTTCACAAGTAGACAAGGATCCTCATGAGCTCAATCAGTTTTGTTGATAGACGGCTGGGATTAGGGCCCGGGTCGTGTGTTCTGTGTATAGGGGGAGCATTTCCTCCCAAATTAGATCCATTTCTTTTGTACAGTTGTATGGTGTTTTTTTTTTTTTTTGTATCTTGGTGTGATTTCATGATTTTGCCCTTTCCCCGCACTCTCTGTAGGCAATTTGTTTTGTGTGCTTTTCCCCCACTTTCAAATCCCGTCCATGGTTCTGCTGATGCATAATTCGCCTTTAATGATTCACCATTTTCAAGAAGGGAAAGATTGTTTTGACCCATTTCCTTTCTTTTGCAAAACTTTTACCAAGTTAATTTGTGGTTCGAAAAATTGGGCGAAAACTACCAGCATAATGTGCAGATAAAATATTTTTCTTGTCACTTTTGGGACCCTTTACAGTTATTATAATATGTAGTTATTATAAAACTTGTCCAGTAATATTTTGCTTGAACATCTGAATTTTAAGAGGACCTGTTTAGAAAATTGTTGCCACTGATGTGTCTAGATTTTCAGTTATTTTGCAATTTGGGGCACCAAAAATAAGAAATCTTCAGCGCATGTGGGGACCTCTCCATTGTACCTTACCTGTGCTTCGCCCCAGACCCCACTATTGCGCCCACATTATCTCAATTTCAGGGAAATGTCTCTTTGCCTACAAATGTTAACGGGCCAGGTAAAGCTTACCTTAATCTGTTAGATTTTATCGTTAGAGTTTTCTTCTTTTCATCGAATAAATGTTTGTTCGTACGTTGTGTTTCATTTAAAACATTTTGGGATATCAAAGTGAACAAAAACTTCGTGGGGTTTCGCCTCTTTAGCACAACCAGGACACACTGGAGCACTTTAACGGGCCAAGGGACCCTACGCCGTTACACGTACGCTACATCAGTATATAAGCACAAGCGCCTCTCTCCACTGCGCACCACCCCCACCCCTCCCCCTCCCCCTCTCCATGCTCGACCGAAAAACTCCTACAGTTTTCTTCTTTTCATTAATTGAATTTTTGGTCGTAGTTTTCATTTTAAATAATTTTGGGCCATTAAAAATGAAAACAAAAAGCTTAATGGGGCTTCGCCCCCTTTACTTTTACCAGGGCTTCACCTGGATCACACTAGGCCCTTAAACAAGCCAAGGGACCTCACGCCGTTACGCGTATACCACGTGAGAAATACTGGCTCTGGCCATTGCTCCTCCTCCCCCCTCCCCAGCTGCGCAGCCAAAAACCATGGTGACGCCACTGCTTCCCGTACAGCCATGTGTACTGTTTGAACTGTTAAATCAGAGATATATCTTAATGTCAAATAACATGATGACTGAGCTGGATATGAAAATCATATCCTGCCAACTCGGCACAAGCTGTCATGCATAATTGTCGGGTCACCAATCTTAATCTGGCAAGAATGTGAAATGTCGGATACAAGCGGATATGGTGTAGCCAACCTCCAAAAAGTCAGGGATTGGGGAACCGTGAATATTGACAGTTTGATGACAACGTTTATAAAAGTGGGGGAGGGCGATGGACCTTGATAACGTAATTTCTGAAAAGAGAGTCAGGGATGTACTATTCAGGGCCGTAATTCTCATCCGGAAAGTGGGGGTAGGACAAAAAGTGTGTGAGTGGGAAGCGGAGGGGGTCTACAAGAAGCACGTTTTCACCAAAATGTACTGAATTTTTAAAATTCTGCTGAAAAGTGAGAGGGGGAATATCCTCCATTCCCCCGGAAATTACAGCTATGGTACTATTTATATCAGAGCCTTAATGGGAATCCTGTCCGAATCGTCTAGACATCAGAATTATCTCCACTCGAATCGGCATGATACTGATTCTTTATTTGGGCAACTGGTAGTGGCGTAGGAAGGTTCACCTCTTTGGGGGCAAAAACCCCAAAATCTGATGTGACCAGTGCAATAATTTCACTGGTAAATTAAAGTTGCTGCTAAAAAAAAAGTTGTTGCTAATCCGGAAATTCCCTTCAATTGTTCAATTTTAAAGAGATTACCTTTATTTTCGAAAAATTTCCTCCATTGTCGAGAGTTTTTCTTCAATTTCTGGAAATTTTATCATAATTTGAAAAAGTTCTTGGGAAATTTTGGCAAAGATTTAACGAGTTTTCGGGTAATTTTGGCAAGTTTTCCTGAAATTTTGGCCAGTTTTCCTAAAATTTTGGCCAGTTTTCCTGAACGTTTGGCCAGTTTGGCCAAACTTTGGCTGACAGGGAAAGAGATAGCTCGACCGAGAATGCAAAACTCCGTCATGAGGCAGTTTTCTTCCTGCCCCCTGCTTCCTACGCCGCAGGCAACTGGGATATTATGAATATACCCCGCCACGTCCACACATGTTTAAAATCATAAGCCCAATGACATAGACCAAAGTTCTGATTTCGGGGCATCAAAAACAAGACCTTTTTAGAGCTTGCGGTGGCTCCTCCCTCTGGCTTCCTACCATACAAGGCGCGCTTCACCGATGAATCCCATGTTACCCGATTTTTCTCTAGTATCAAGGGAAATTTCTCCTCTGCTTGTTTATGATTTAGAAATGGTAACCCAAATGCTTATCGGAGTAGATTGCAATATGATTACAAAACATTGTTTTCTCTTTTCAGCAATTAAATTTTCGAGCTTTGTGTTGGTTTTTAGACGTGAAAAACTGGAAAACAAGAAATGTTATGAGCTTTCGGGCTTGTGCCCTGGACCACTGTTAGGGTTGCGTTAAGGAACCCCACACTTTTATCATAATTTTCTCAATTTTCAGGAGAAATTTCGTCTGTGTCCAGAATGGTAGCCCAAACGCTTATCTGAGTAGATTTTAACATGATAATTTAAAATCATCTTTATCAAATAAACTTTGGACCTTTCTGTCTGTCTGTTGATTTCGCCTTTTTCAGCCAATTTGGAGAAATCGTTACAACTTGACGAAGACCCTTTGACCCTAATGCCAAGGCTTCGGCCCTGGATTTCGCCAGGGTCCCTTGAATAAGCACAATCGGGATGTCACGCCGTGCCGTATTTGGTACTTGGTTATTGTGTCCCCAAACCAACATTTCTGGGGGAGGGGGTGGAATCTGTTCCCAATTGTTCTGTATTGTGTTGTTGTAGACGCATGTATATCGTTTACAGACAGGTCGGGCAAGTGCACATTTTCTCCAGGCATACTTGTGTTACACCCCCTCCCCTCCCCCTCCCCAAGCGCTCGAAGTCAAGTTACGCCCCGGAAGTGGCCCTCGGAGGTTTGGAGCCAATGGCGCAATGACCAATCCGACTCTTGTCCCTATTTCTAAAATTTTGATATTTGAAACTAAAAGGGTGGGAGGGAAGGGGAAAACAAACTGGTTTATTTGCGCCCCGATGCTTCAAAGTCTCCTAGTCCAATGAAACAAAATATGACTACAAAAAAGATGTCAAAATGTGCTCGAATCGTTTACGTTGTATACTGTCATAGGAATTATAATTATGTATTTGCATTACTCAAGAGGCATAGGAGGTGGGAGGGGGAGAGACCTGCAGATAACTTCGTTTTCCCAGTTGCATACAGACTGACAGAAATAAAATTGAGTAATTATTAACATATAATTGGTCAAATTTTCGTAAAATTTGGCAACATTTACATATATTTCAAGAAAAATTCCTGAAAATGAAGGAAATTTCCCAAAAACTAAAGAAAACATTTTGACAATATTTATGAAAATTTAAGCAAATTAAGGAATTTTTTAGAAAAATGAAAGAAATTTCTCGAAAGTTGAAGAATATTCCCCAAAAATTGAATCAAATGTCCCAAAAATGAAGGAAATTTCACAACAATTATGAAATTGAAGGAGACTTCTCGAAATTTGAAGAAAACATGCCAACGAACTCTTCAATAGCAATTCGTTAGACCTTTATTATTGGAGGGGGCAAAATGGTACTAGGCCCCAATAAAATTATTAAGGGCAAAGGCCCCCTTGCCCGGTTCCTACGTCACTGAAGTAAAATATGTTTCCATCAAACGTTTCTTACCATCGGGAAATGTTCTGATAAATAGTGGCGTTGTGGCATGGGCAAGGGACAACAGCGCCAGTGGAACTTTCTAAGAGGTAGCCGAATACTCACAGGGGCGCAATTTTCTTTTTTGAGAATGTATTTTTTCATTCCTTCTAATCACAACTTAAATTGCAATTTGTATTAATACAAAACAAAATTGTTGTAAATATTTCTCTCAAAGCTATATTCTTACGTCAAAAACATGGAAATCATCCTTGGACCCCAGTAAAGACACATTTCTCATAATCAATGGGTTCCTACATTTGGACCTTCGTTCCAAAATGTATATTCTTTTCAAACTAACTTTTGTATTGAAGAGTGGAATTGACACGATTTGCTGCTACCTAAAATCACACCAAACAAAAAACGCGAAGCTTCCGGAGGCTTCGCCCAGGGGTGTCGGAAGGAATTCGGAGAAAAGGGGCAGAAAATCAAATGACGGCACTCTTTTACTGTAATTGACAGATTGGGGCACTTTTCATTTTCAAAACGGACGCTTTTGTCACTTTTCGAAAAAGTGGGGGCATGTGTCCCCTCGCCCGCTTCCTACACATATAGTTTAAGCATAGGCAGGATTTAGGGGAGCACTTTCCCCACCCCACTTTTTTTTCTTCTCCAAATGTATACTTTTGTATGGTATTTTCTATCTTAGCGTGATTTTCTCCCACTCCCCCTTCCACTTTTGACTTTCTTTCTGCTATAGGCAAATCCCGCCTATGGGTTTGAGACAGGACCAATGTTGGCAATTGCCCATCGGGTGAACAGTTAAAAGGCCTCCTTTTGAAAATTATTGGGGGTTGCCCACCCCCCCCCCTCCCCCCCGCCTCCCTTCCACCAAGGATAAGCCAGCTATCAACAGCTAAAACTCAGGAGAAACGTAGGGCTTACGGTCTCTTTACATTTTAAACAATGTTTTGCAATCAAAATTTCCAAAAGCGCAGTTTCCGACGCCCTGCATGGGTATAATACGAGTTTAAACAATTTTCTGTTATAAAAATCACGGGATCTAAAACCGCAGGACTTCCGGGAAGCCCTTAAGTCGAGGATAACTAAGAGTTAGGGGTAAATTTTGCCAACTTAAAGGGGCACTAGACCGAAATATGACGGCGTATTTTTAGGGGGTCCCCAAAAAATCGAATGCTTATCTACCACGCAACAGTATATAGCAATTTTCTGGTTAATATGAATATTCAAGTAAACTTTGCCCTGACGTCATCTGTGCGTTATGGAGGCATGACATTTGTCGTTGTTTATCTGTTGTGGACAATATACCTGTGAAATCTGAAGAAAGAGCGCCCTGACTTTTTGGTATAGCACTCCTTTCAGCCCTGTGTGAACAAATATTTTCATCCGACAAGTACGGCATGATTCTATGAAATATATATCATAATTCAAATTGGTGATGTTTTTCGGGCCAATGATGACATATAGTTTTTAACATATATATGTTGACAAAATATCACTAATGCATAAATGAAGACGAAAATCCTGGTAATCATGATCGAAGAGGGGTTATGCGTGCGTGGTCAAGTTTTAATCTATTCCCCAACTGCCCAATGCCGGCGAATACCTCCCTGAGCTGGTCAGCTGGTGATTCAAAACACAATTGGATTAGTGAGATTCGCCAATCCCAGCAGCAGAATAGCATTCCTTCATTTGGACCATGAGCCAGTATTCCTCCATTTGGCCTATGAGTCACTTTTTGCGGCGTGGCCCTCACTTTTCAAAAATTATGGTTCTTGTGGGCAATTCTGCACATTTTACACAATTGAACTGAATCAAAAGGTGTACTTTTATCTGTTTATCTAATTTTGATTCGTTCATTCAAGTCCGATTTGCAAATGTTTTTTTGCATAGTATCTTTTTAGGCATGGAAACACTGAAACCATGTATATGAAATTTATGTTATTCCTTAAACGCGTAGGAAATATATGAAACAGAGTTTACAAGTTATCCATTATCGTATGTTCCAAGAAAACACTGAAACAATGTTTATGAAATTTTAGTTTTATCATAAACACGTAAGAAATATACAAATCAAGTTTACAAATTATCCGTTGCCGGATAATAACGGAAACCGCTCAATACATGTTTAAGTAGTTTAAGTTAGTTCGTAAACGTAAAGTAAATCTACAAATGGAGTTTATGTACTTTCCGTTATCGGATACCTCACGAAAATATTCATACCATGTTTATGAAATATATGTTAGTTCGTAAACGTATAGTAAATCTACAAATGAAGTTTATAAACTTTCCGTTATCGAATACTTCACGGAAATATTCATACCATGTTTATGAAATATAAGTTACAATGGAAACGCAACTTAAATTTCTTTTGCATGTTTCCAGAATATACGCTCTCTGAAATTCCGTTATATGCTTACCATATTTAACAATCCTGTAAACATGGTGTAAATTTAAGAGAAAATGTGTATGATGTTTCTACCAGTGGAAATGTAACGTATATTTCGTAACATATCGTAAACGCATCGTGAAACTACTTACTATGTTTACAATCTTTCCGGTTACGGATACGCAGCATAAACACAACACTTTCGTAAACTTGGTTTTTAAGATGTAACCGTTCACCAAAACTTCAAGTAAACATACATCACTCAATGTTTCAGGTCACAGAAACAGCTATTTTGGTGCTGTTATTATTATTATCATTATCATTATTATTATTATCATTATTATTATTATTATTACTATTATTATCAAGGTCATCGTCGTCGTCGTCATCGTCGTCATCGTCATCGTCATCGTCATCGTCATCGTCATCATCATCATCATCATCATCATCATCATCATCATCATCATCATCATCATCATCATCATCATCATCATCATCATCATCATCATCATCATCATCATTATTATTATCATTGTTATTATTATTATTATTATTATCATTGCTTTATCAAGTTAAGTAGTACCTTTCTTCATGATTGGTGTCAACAAATCATTAATTCATCGTCTACAGTTGATTCAAAATTCCCCCGCTAGACTCATAACACGTACAGCTTATAGAGATCACATTACACCCACCTTATTCCAACTTCATTGGCTGCCAGTTGAATATCGTGTGCATTTTAAAATGTGAGTTCTCTGTTTTAATTGTTTGCAAGGTACAGCCCCTGATTATCTAGCCCTATTAATCAAAACCCACCAACCATCTCGTACTTTAAGATCACCAGGTCAACATCTACTCCACATACCAAGAACTTCAAACAAATTTGGGGATCGCTGCTTTAATGCCTATGCACCAAATGAATGGAATAAACTCCCGTGCACTATAACTGTATAAGGTGCAATTTATCGCTCTCAGCTTTTCAACGTGACTTGAAGACATTCCTTTTTAGACAGTATTTCAGTCATTATTCTTGATATGTATTCTCTCGCTTTACTTACAGATTATTATACTTCTTAGCATTTTATAATTTCAGTTTGTCTAGATTTATTTTCACATGTATTTTTACTCTTTCTATCCCAAATTATATAATAACCTACATTTTGCAACTTTATATTTTTAAGATCTATACGCATTTAAACTTTTAAACTTGTTTTCCCTTGCTAACTTTACATTATTCCTGTTGCCTTTATACTTTTATACCTTTGATCTTTTTCTAACATATGTCGTATATTATCTGTTTACATTAATTCTTAAATTTTATGTATTTTATATTTTCATTTTGTAAAGCACTTAGAGCTTATTGTTAGAATAAGTACTGTAGAAATGCAATTTATTAATAATAATATACGTGGTATAGGGTGAATGACGTCACACTTTCTGCTAGTACAATAGTGGGTGAGAAATATGTTTTCTACCAATGAAGATGGCAACCTGGAATGTCTTAAGTAAGTCATAGATGCTGCAAATAATATCTGGACGGTGAATTATCAAGTTCCTTACAAAATTGAAATATTATTCGGATAATTTAATGCTTGAGAAAAATAAAACAAAACAAAAACTTCAGCACAATATAAACGCAGACAAATATCATATATAACACAGATATATAATAAGGTCTGAATCTGAATCTGAATCGGTTAAGTCGGCAAAAATCCTTCAAGAGGACATGAACGCCAACCGAGGTCTGTGCATATAAACACAGATATACCTGTGCATATAAAGTTCAAGGACGCCACTATCAAGTCGAACTTTTCTACGCCACAGGAGTCGAGATTCGTACTTTTGCGAATTATAATATAAGCGGAAGATTCGAACTTGACTTGAAGAAAAGAACTTTGCTGATTTGAGAAATCGTACGTGTTTTAAGTTGGGTAAAATTAAGTATTGGTATTAATACACATTTTATTTTGTAAGCGGGAGACTGTTTTTGTCTTTCAAGTTTTTAAATGAAAACGTAACGATTTTCGTCGATTCCCAGTGTTAACTTTAAAATCGTGTCGCAAATTCTGCCTGACGTTAGTAACGTCGCATTAGCTTAACGGTTAAGCCCAACTTAGGCTAATGACATAATGTTACTTGTTATCTTAGTGCAGTAGGCGTAGCATGGTGGGCCCGAATTTCGTGCACCTAAGGAATTAAATTTCATTTTTATTTATTAAAAAATAATTGTTTTTGTATCAGCAATATAAATAAATTCTTTGAATTCTCCTCTTTCTATTTTACTTAGGCCTATCAAGATATTCATCAAAGAAAAAAGAAGTTTTGGCAAATCAGATCACGAATACGGGCCTAGGCCTAGCCTACCCCGAAATTCGTGCACCAATGATAAACCTGTGTGGTGTAGCGGTTATCATACCTGTCTACAGACCACGAGGCCCTGGGTTCAAGCCTGGGTCGGGTAGACACCCCAGTGTACCACAACTGGTTATCAAAGGCCGTGGACATTGACTTGGTTGTCGATGTTATGTTTGTCCGTACGTCGTACCTGTGTTCTCGTCCAGGTCGTATTAAGCGTTTCGTGATAGCATTGCTACTATCATAACCGAATACGCAGGCAACGACCCCGTCATTGTAATTGTGTGTTCACTCGTCGTCGAAGTGTGAATCACCTAATTAGTGAAAATTAAGTTTAATTAACAATTACAATTTTGTCCAGCATTGATTGCTAAGGACAAAAATCCGTGTCCCAGTGATAACTAGTGCACATCCACATACCAAATAGAGCAGATCTCCAAATCTACCGATTTTGGTATGTGCCCATGTCCATTGAAAAAGTGGCGCCACACTAATCAAAAGTCAATGGGATTTAAGACGTCTCAAAAAGAGGTTCCCATATTTTTCTGGAAAAGTTTATTTTTGATGTCAAACTCAACCTCCTTCTCACTGAAAAATTAAACACACTTTCTTCAGTTTGTTTGCACTTGTAAAATTTGGAGAGAAACAACAACGATAAATGGTCAAAATTACAAGAAAAGTAAAAAAGCAACAATTTTTGTCAGTTTTATTCAAAATTGTGAAACGCTTTTAACAATACATGTAATACCTGTACATGTGCGTGCACATATAAAATGTATTATGCCTCGCAATTAGCGTGCGCAATATTTTGAATATCTTACCCTAATGATGCGTACATACGCGCATAGCGCCTATGACACACGCTTTGGAATTGCAACACTCAAACAGTACAATCCAATTCCTGCGTTTTATATACGCCCGTGAAAAAATGCCTGTGAAAGTTCCTCTCGTGTTGCTCTTTCTCTATCTTGTGTACACTCGTGTACGCGTAACAATGCTCAGCGTAGAAAATTAAGTTTTATGCAGGAATTTCACTGTAAAAGACCACGGAGCCAAAACTTCGACAAAATAATGTTTTTTTGATACATTTCTAGCAATAAGTTTTGCTCGATGATATCATTTGATCCGGAAACATCTTCTTAATACAGAGGGCTAAGTTTGTCATGTTTACAAGGTAAGGAGAGAAGTTGGTAGCCATTGGAAGTAAAAGTTTATTGTTTCGAGGATGTTGCATAATATTGCAACAGTATTGTATTGAGGTGTAGGCTCACTAAGTGATAATATACGTGAAGGCTACTTGGTTATGACAAAACTAGCAACCATAGGGGTTAACGTTAGGCTAACGTTAGTGTTTGCTGCATAGAAAAACCTAAAATTTTGTTTCAGTTTGATTCTTATTTGATAACTCTTGCTTCCCTGGTCATGAAAGTTTGAAACTTAAAAATTTCAAGACAATTTCCTTCCCTGTTTAAAAAAATATTGCAAAAACTTTCCTCGCAAAATCAGAGAAAATTTGAAGCCTTGTTAGACTTAAACTTGCAGCTGTTTGTTTACAGCCTCTATCTAATTCATTGTGATAACTAATTAATAAATGACAAATAACAGTCACAATATTTTTGGAGGGTTATTTCCACCCCAAATTTAGGATTTGTTTATGATCAAAGGTAAAGCACAGCTGCATTTTGATTGAACTAGAATTTGCTAATAAAAACGACTGGACTAACATTTATATGGCACATAAGAGCCCTCAAATACTGTCTCAAGTTTTCCCTAATTTTGCACCTAAGGAGGAAAGATTTTGAACATTTTTGCGAAGAATGTATTGTTAAAGGAAATTTACCTTGCAATTTGCAATGAATGCAAGAGGGATGCAAAAATCACTATTTGAGGCTTTTTCTATGCAATGTAATGAACCCAATGACTCTTATGGTTGCCCTTTCAAGTGTGGCCTATAATGTCAACAAGAACCCGTGCAAATTAAATTTAGTATTGATGCAGTGAAATACTGAAATATGATATTGAATTTTGTATTGAAATGGCAGTCATAAAATCACCATGCAGAAAATATGAATAAAGTTGGGGCAATGTAATATAAAGGAAGTTATGAAATAAAAGTAATGCTATAACTTATTGATTAATGATAGATACAGAGGGGGAGGCGAGAAATAATTTCCTCATAAGCAAATATATTTCAATGTATAAATGTTTGTTTACATTTTCAAATGCTTTGAATAAAACTTTCTGCTTCTAGAAGTTGCTTCTTTTTGGGGACTTTAATTTTCCAGACATTGATTGGAATCTTTGTTCTATTGGTCCACATGGTAAAGATTTTCTGGAACTTGTATTTGACTGCTTACCTAGCATGTGTTGTTTTCCAAGCATGGTAGTAATTGTCTTGATTTGATTTTCAGTAGTGAAGAAAGCATGGTTAGAAAATGCTAAGAAGCGGTATGGTAGGGTGTAGTGATCATGACCTCATTAGTTTTGATCTGTATTGTTTCACAAAGGCTTCTCCAACTAATAAACTGGTTTTAGACTTTAAGAATGCTGACTTTGCTGTACTTCAGGATAATTTGTCAGTCGATTGGACTTCTTTGCTCTGTGACCTAAATCCATCTAAAGCATGGAATGTTTTTCAAACTAAAGTTTTGGAGGGTGTAAATAGGTTTGTCCCATTAAAGAAAGTCTGCAGGTGTAATCGTTCAGTGTAGATGTCTTGGGAGGTTTTACGGGCTGTCGGAAATAGAAGAAGTTGTAGCATTATTTTAAACACAGTGGGTGTCCGGTAGAGCTTGCTAGGTACAAGGATCATGAAAAGTTTACAAAGGATTTGATAAGAGATACTTTAGTACTCTTTGAAAAACGTTTGTCCAAAGAGGTCAAGATTAATCCTAAGTCGTTTCATTCTTATGTTCGCCAAAGAAAGATCCAAGGAGATTGTTGGTCCCCTTTAGGACTGGTGTTACTATCAATAGTGGTAAAGATATGGCTGAGGTTTTGAATGTCTACTTTGTGTCTGTTTTTACTAAGGCGTGCCTTGCTGATGATCTTGTGGAATATCATAGTGTGATAAGGATGTTGATTAAGTTGATGCTGTGTCTGACTTTGTCTGGGTGCCTGCAGGACCTTCCCAATCACCAGCCTTCATGTTCAAGCCAACAAACCCGCCTTTCTGCTAAGGTGTAGAAAGCTTAGCCTCTCCTATGCTTTTAAGAGTCCTCACCAACACCCAAAACCCTGTTTACAGCCTCATTACAGCCTCATTAATGGACACTTGCAAGAGCGACGTGACAACTGCTTCTATTCTCCTAAACTATTTTCGCTCCAATTTCTCTCCAATTTGCACCTTTTTGTTTTATAACTTCATTTTCGGATTTTCTTTTCGGTGGATGGGCTTTTATCCTCGGTGAGATCGTTTCTTTTCTTTTTTTCTATTATATTTTCCCTCGTTCTGTCCCGACTTTTCACGCCCTTCGTTACTAATACAGCGGTCCCCATATAGTGGTTCCGCGATTTTTTTCTAGCTGCCTCGGGTCTCTCGGCCCTTGGTTTTTCTTTCATAATGACAAAGCGCCTATGCAGTGACCTTGACCCCCTCCCCCCCGTGACCCACCTGCTACCATCATTGACCATTCTGCAACCCCAATCCCAAAATCCTTATAATCCATGCCACCAACAAGCAGGAAAGCTTTAAAAAGTTTCTCCTTTCCTCATCCATAAAGCCCTCTTTGGCCTTGTCGGTACCCTCCCAAAGTCTCTACCCTTAGATCCGGTGATCTCCTGGTGCACTGCACCAGGGACACACAAGCCACCACCCTCCTTTCCACCAAAACCCTATCCAACTCTGGTATCGACATCACAGTCACCCCCATCGCTCCCTAAACTCCAGCAAAGGCGCTCATACGCACCAGCGATCTTGCGTACATGACCGATGACGACCTCCAAGAAGAACTAGCTAACCAACATGTAACAAGCCCGTCGTCTCTGTTCTAAAGAGAGACGGAGCCAAACTCCCACCAACACCATATTTCTCACTTTCGCAACTCCAACTCTCCTCCCACATCATTGCCGGCTACCTGAGAATCCAGGTCGCCTTATATTCCTAACCCTTTACGTTGCTACAATTGTCAGAGGTATGGCCACGGAAAAACTCCTGCCACAGCCAAGCGCGCTGTGGTAACTCATGAGCCCCGGACCATGACAACACCTCCTGCACCAACCCCACTCTGCACAAATTGTGACGGTAAACACCCAGCAAACCATCCCTCCTTCTCGAAAGACTGTCCCACCTGGCTTCAGGAAAACAAATAACTAAACTTAAAACCCTTAACCCCAACATAACCTACCCTGAGGCCAGGAAACAATTCCTCGCTTCCCTTAACTCCAAACCTTCCTACTCAAACGTAGTCTCCTCTAACTCTAATTCCGCCCCCAAACACAACTAACACAACAAAAACTAACTCCCATGCCCAAACCGACCTCACCTGGCTCTTCTTACCTAGTCCTAAGCCCATCACCATTTCCAACAACCCAATCACACCCAATACCCACACCACCTCCACCACCACTTCTCTCCTCAACCCCCTTCCTACTCTAAAGCCCCTACCGCCCCTACACCAACTCCACTAATACCTTCATACATCAAGCTAAAACCAGCCAAGCAAACAACCAACAAACCAACAAATCAACCAGCAAACAACCAACCAAAAACAACCAATCAACAAACAACCTATTAACAAACAACCAATCAACAAACAACCCACCTCCCAAACCCACACTGAAGAGAGTATGGATTGTCTGACATCGAACACACCGATCATACTTCTCACCCAATTTTCAAAAACAATCGCTCCCAAAGAAACAAATCCAAAGAAAAACAAGTGAACTCAGACCCAGCAGATCTTCCTCCAGATAACCCCGCCTCCTTTATGGCATACACCACAATCAATTACAACAACACCCACAACATCATACAATGGAACATTAGGAGCCTTAAGGCCAATTCTGAAGAAATCGACCTTCTGGCCTCCACCTTCAACCCGGTCGCCTTCTGCCTACAAGAAACTTTCTTGAAAACCACCGACCATTACTCCCTTAACAACTTTGCTTGCTATCACAAACATCAAGTGGATGCTGACAGGGCCTGTGGTGGCGTCTCCATTCTCGTTAGACACGATATCCCACACAGCCCTGTTCAGTGTGCACACCGACCTTCAGGCCATCTGTATTTCTATCTCCCTCCACAAAACTTTCACTCTCTGCAATATCTATCTCCCTCCCAACACCAACATTCAACCAACCAGCCTTAACAACCTCATCTCCCAGCTTCCCACCCCTTCATCCTTCTTGGTGACTTCAACGCTCACAACCCTCTGTGGGGCTCTAATACCACCACCCCTAGAGGCAAGTTCATCAAAACGCTCTCCACAGCACAGCCTGTCCTTACTGAACACTAACTCCCGACCTACCTTCATCCTGCCACAGGCTCTCTCACCTGTATTGACCTGTCTATCTGTTCCCCTAACCTCCTCCCCTGACTTTAGTTGGAGAGTCACTGCTGACCTCTGTGGTAGTGATCATTACCCTCTTCTTATACACTCCAATCTTCAAATCCCCACTGAGCACACCCCCAACTGGAACCTCGACAAGGCTGACTGGTCCCTTTTGAAACCCTCTGTGACTCACACCTCTCCCCATCTTCTCGAGGATGAGGATCCCATGTCCAACTTCAGTAATATCCTTATCAACATCGCCACCTGCTCAATTCCCAAAACCTCCAAACCCCCAAATCATCCCCAACCCCTGGTTCTCAGATGACTGCAAACCGCCATCAAGAACAGGAAAAGAGCCCTCAGGAACTTTAAAACTAACCCGACCACCCATAACCTTAGCCTCTTTCGTGATCAGCCGTGCAAGGCCAGACGCACTATCAAGGACAGTAAAACCAACACTTGGAACAACTTTATCTCTTCTCTCACCACCAACACCCCACTAAGAAGATTTGGAGAATGGTTAACAGCTTCCACGGCAGAGTAGGCAAATCTTCCATCTCCCATCTCTCTTGGAATGGAGACCTTCTCACCGCAAAAAGACATCGTTGACCACCTCGCCGCCTCTTTCAGCAACATCTCGGCCTCGACCAACTACTCCAATGCTTTCAAAATCAAAAAAGCTTGCGATGAAACCCGGAGAATCACTTTTCCCTCTGACAACCCGAAAGCTACAACACCCCTCTCACCCTTTCTGAATTAAACCAAGCCATCAGCGACGCTGGCTGCACCTCCAAGGGCCCAGATAACATCCCCTATCAGTTTCTGAAACACCTCCCCATCAAAGCCACCACTACCCTACTCACCATCTTCAACCACATTTGGTCCTCACACTCCTTTCCCCTATCTGGAGGACAGCTATTGTCATCCCCGTCCCTTAAACCGGGAAGGATAGCACCGACCCCACCAGCTACCGACCCATCGCCCTTACTTGCTGTCTCTGTAAAATTATGGAAAAGATCATTAATCAGAGACTAAACTGGTTCCTCGAGACCAACAGAATCCTCTCTCTCACCAAAGCGGCTTCCAAAAACGTCGCAATACCCTAGACCAGTTAATTACGCCGACACCGCTATCCGGGAATCCTTTGCAAAAAGGAACACCTCATTGCCATATTTTTTGACCTCGAGAAAGCTTTCGACACTACTTGGAAATACGGCATTACCCGCAAACTTCACACCATTGGCCTCAGAGGCCACCTCCCATCTTTATTCAAAACTTCCTCTCACCCAGGCAGTTCCAAGTTCAGATTGGCCACACCCTCTCCAAGCCGTACCCCCAAGAAGAGGGCGTCCCCCAAGGCAGCATCCTCTCCCCACTCTTCAACCTGAGCATTAATGACATCGGGAATGACCTTGGCCCCAGCATCAAACGTACCCTCTCGTGGATGACTTCACCATCTTCTACTCCTCCCTAGCTTTCCTATTGTTGAAAATAGGCTTCAAACCAGCCTCAATCAGCTGCAAGTCTGGAGCAACAATAACGGTTTTAGATTCTCCAAAGACAAGACAGTCTGCATGCACTTTTGTCATTTCAACAACCTCCACCCCAACCCGAACTTTGTGCTCAATGGGAATCGCATCCCTAAAGTTGAAAACACAAAGTTCCTTGGTCTAACTCTAGACCCCAAGCTCACCTACAAGCCACACATCACCAACCTGAAACTAAAATGCAATAGCTCCCTCAACCTCCTCCGACTGCTCTCCAACACTACTTGGGGAGCGAACCGCTATGCTCTCCTCAAAATTTTCAGGCTCACCATTCGTGCCAAGCTTGACTATGGCAATATTGTTTACTGTGTCGCTCACAACTCATACCTCAACCACATTAACACCATCCAAAATGAAGCCCTCAGGCTTTGTCTAGGAGCCTACAGGACCTCCCCAATCACTAGCCTTCATGTTGAAGCCAACGAACCCCCTTTCTACTTAGATGTAAAAAGCTTAGCCTCTCCTATGCTTTTAGAGTCCTCACCAACACTCAGAACCCTGTTTACAACCTCATTAGGTACCCCAATTTCTCCTCCCTCTTTGATAGGACTAAAACCCTATCGCCCCCTTCAGCTTACGATTAAATCAAACCTCTTTCAACTTGGCATCAACCCCGCCACTCTCGGCACCTATTCCTGGCCCACTTTTCCGCCTTGGGCCACCCCCCTTCCTTCTGTCCACCTAGACCTCTCCACTTATAACAAAACTCAAACTCACCCTAATCTCTTCATCAATCTCCACAACCAAATCAAAGACCAACTCTCAAATTACACCTCTATCTATACTGATGGCTCCAAGGAAGGCAACAAGACAGCTGCTGCTGCCATCATCCAAGACATCACCCTCAGTAGCAGACTTCCTGACCACTCATCCATCTTTTCAGCCGAGGCTAAGGCCATTCTCCTCGCCCTCAACTTTATTGAGTACTCTCCTCTTAGTCACTTTGCCATTTTCTCTGACTCAAAGGCTGTTCTTACTTCATTACTCAATCTTAAATGGGATAACCTCACCTGCCACCTCCTCCTCCGGAAACTCTTTCTCCCACCCTCTGCAGGAAAAGTGTTCTTTTCTTCTGGATACCCAGCCATGTTGGCATCCCTGGCAATGACAGGGCTGATACAGCCGCTAAGCTTGCCCTTAACCTCCTCCCTTCCCCTTTCCCCAAAACCCTCTCTGACATCAAACCGCTTATCGCTTCTCTTGTTCGTGACCGCTGGCAAACCTTATGGAACTTCCAAATTGATAACAAACTCCATGTTATCCAGCCCACAATCCCGATCAAATCCACCATCAACAACCTTTCTCGTATTGACAACGCTCATATTACCCGTCTTAGAATTGGTCACACCCACCTCACTCACTCCCACCTCCTTATTGGTTCCCCAACCCCTCTGTAACAATTGCCACTGCATCCTTACAATCCAACACGTTCTCCTTGCTTGCCCCCTGTACAACCTTCCCAGAGCTTCTCTCGCTCCCCACAACTCAATTGCTGAGTTCTTCCAAAAATCCTCCAGATAAAATAGTCTCCTTCCTTCAGCATGCATCCCTCTACAACCATATTTAATCCTCCTCTTCCACCCCCTCTCTACTCTGTTTTTAGTTTTACCCATGCACCTCCTCTCTCGATCACAGCTTTCTGGCTTTTGTTCTTGAACTTCTCTCATTCTTCCCCTGGTCTCTTTCCTTACTACCTCTAAAATGATCTGACCTCTCAGGCACAATTTGACCTTCGTTGTCGTGGTGCCGTTAAGACCTCATCAAACAAACAAACTCATTACAGTAGGTACCCCAATTTCTCCACCCTCTTTGATAGGACTAAAACCCTATTCCCTCCCTTTGGCTTACGCATCAAATTAGACCTCCATCTCTGCATCAACCCCACCACTCTTGTCACCTCCTGGCCCACTTTTCCTCCATGGGACACCCTTCTCCCTTCTATCCACCTGTGCCTCTCCACTCATCACAAAACCCAAACCCACCCTAACCTCTTCATCAACCTCCACAATTAAATCAAAGACCAACTCTCAAACTACACCTCCATCTATACTGATGGCTCCAAGGAAGGCGACAAAACAGCTGCTGCTGCCATCCAAAACATCACCCGAATTATTGCCTTCCTTCATCATGCTTCTCTCTTCAACCAAATTTAGTCCTCCTCTCCCAACCCTCTGTTTACTTTGTTTTTTCACCCATGCACCTCCTTTTACAATCCCAACTTTCTAACTTTTAGTTCTCATTTTTTTTTCTCTCGATCTCCCCCTGTTTTCTTTCCTTCCTACCTCTAGATTGATCTAACCTCTCAGGCACAATTTGACCTTCGTTGTCCTGGTGCCGTTAAGCCCTCATCAAACAAACAAACAAATGTTGTGTTAAAAAAGTTGAAGGGTTTGAATTAAAATAAAGCACCCGGTCCTGATGGTATGCATCCTGCTGTCTTACGTGAGTAATCTGATGCTCTTTCTGTTCCCCTGAGTATTATATTTTTAAAGTGCTTTGATGTTGGTGTTGTTCCTTGTGGTTGGAGAATTGCTAATGTCACTCCTATTTTTAAAAGGGTGACCACAGTTTGCCCTGTAACTATAGGCCAGTGAGTTTAACTAGTGTTGTGTGGAAGGTCATAGAGTCCATTGTTAAGGATGTTGTACTAGATCATCTACTGGTCAATGGCTTGTTGAATTTTTCCCAGCATGGGTTCTTGTCTAACAGGTCTTGTGTTTCTAATTTTTTGGAGTTTCTTGATGATGTTACCAAACTAATTGATTCCGGTTATAATGTAGATGTAATCTATTTAGATTTCCAAAAAGCATTTGATAAGGTTCCGTTAGGCAGGCTCTTAATGAAAACAAGAGCGCTTGGTGTGGAGGGAAAGTGTGCATTCGGATAAATTCTTGGGTAGTTGACAGGTCACAAAGAATTGTTGTTAATGGTGAAGTATCTCCATGGAAAAAGGTTACAAGTGGGGTTCTGTAATGGGTCCGCTTCTTTTCTTAATCTTCATTAATGATATTGATGTTTCCCTTGGCTCCAGGATTTGTAAATTTGCTGATGACACTAAGCTGTACAGGATTGTTGATGATGCCATGGATTTTTTACTTTTGCAAAGTAAGTTATTCATTTTGGTCAGAGCAATTTGGCTTTTGATTACTGCATAAATGGTTCAAATCTTGGTTGTGTTGATCAAGAAAGGGATTTAGGTGTTGTCATTACTAGCAATCTGAAGCCTTCTAAACTGTGCTTTAACAGCTGCAAGGGCAAAAAGGATGCTTGGTTTGATTGGAAGAAACTTTTGTTTTCGTAGGAGAGACTGGAGAGGTTGTTCTTAATTTGTATAAGCAGTTAGTCAGGCTACACCTTGAGCATGCTATTCAGGCTTGGAGTCCCTTTTATGAGAAGGATAAGTTCATTTTGGAGCAGGTTCTGCGAAGAGCCACTAGACTTAATCCCGAAGTAAGGAATCTCTCTTATGAATCTAGGTTGCAAATTTTTGGTTTGACCATACTTGAGTTGAGAAGAGTAGGTGGCAACATGATCTAGGTTTTAAAATTCCTATCTGGTAGTGATGCTTTGACTTCCTGTTATTTCTTGCATGTTTCAGCTAATCTTTCATGTGACACATGGTAACAGTTTGAAGTTGACCAAAGAGTTCTCATGGATATTTATTCAGCATTTTAGCTTTTTGCAAAGAATTATTAATGAGAATTATTAATGAGTGGAATGGTTTGCCTGAGTGGGTAGTTTGCTCCAATTCTGTTCACAATGTCAAATTCAACATTGATAAGTTCTTTACTAACTCTGGGTATCTTTTTTTTTTTTTTTTTTTGTGGTGGTGGTGTGAGTTTCGGCTTTTTATGGGGTGACTAACCCTTCTTAGCCTGTCATATTTTATATTATATGTTTTTTTATGTTACTTGAAAGATCCCATGTATAAAGAATTAAGTCAAGAGATGGAGACAACAAAGTTTACCTTTCTTATCCAGAAATTTCTTTAAAAATACTGCACATCACATACTGTATCAAGCCTGCTTCAATCGCACAGTTGAGACAGTAGGCTAAGTGTTTATTTGTAGCCAAGATTTTCCATTTTTCCATCATACTATGAGTTTACAAACCTGGTAAATCTTTGTGAAAATGGCAGTGTCAATGTTTCAAACTGCTGCAATGGATTCTGTAGTGGCAGTACTATGAAAATCAAACACACTTCAGATTATTTCTAATTGCATTTACAATAAGTGGTACAGGTTCTAAGAGTTTACAAACCCGGTAAATCTTTGTGAAAATGGCAGTGTCAATGTTTCAAACTGCTGCAATGGATTCTGTAGTGGCAGTACTATGAAAATCAAACACACTTCAGATTATTTCTAATTGCAGTTACAATAAGTGGTACAGGTTCTAACTTTTAATAAAAACAAACATTTTTCAAGGCATATGCTTGATACTTTTTATTCATATTTCATTTCTTTTTAACAGATAATGATTGAATTGACCTTGAATTTCTAGAAAATTGATAGTGTAACAAGGATGAACGGCTTTAGTGATTTGGGAGATGCTCTTCCCGATGGTGATGCTAATCGTGTCTTGTCTTCTGCTGAAGAGGCCGTATTTATAGAGGTTTGCCAGAATCCATGCAGGTTTGTACGCTTCATTAGGCATCAACTGAGATATTGTAGATTCAGGCATATGCTGAGGTATGATAGATTCAGACATGTTGAGATATTGTAGATTCAGGCATGCAGACCCATAGCTTGATTTAAAAAGGGGCAGGGTGCTAGACTTGTTGAGGGGCACATGAGAAGCACTGTGTCTTTTCGGCATGGAACCCAGAGAGCCCCTTAAGGCTCAGTCCCATGGTGAAGAAACTGTGGGATTTTAGCTATAATTATACCTCAGAATGAAACTATTCTGACTGATGTTGATAAGGACCATTCATGAGCCAAACAGTACAATTGCATACTATGCTAGCATTTTGTGTTCTGTGCTATCCATGTAAGGTATTCATATTAGGTTAATTAAGATTATTAAAATTAAATTAAAAAAAATATACATATTTTTCTCATGAGGGGCAGGACTGACCGCAGGGGGGGTAGGGCAGACCCCCAGTAAACCAGCAAAGCTAGGGGTCTGGCATGAACTGGGGTACTGTACAGTACATGTATTATAGACATGTTGAGATTTTGTACATTCAGGTACTGTATATTGCTGATGCTCGATTATAATTAACCTCTAGAGGTTAATCATAATCAAGCATAGTGAGGTATTACAGATTCAGACATGCTGAGATAATGTAGATTATTCAGACTCGCTGGGATATTGTAGATTCAGATATACTGTGAAGTTTTAGAGAATCAGTCATATCGCTGAGGTATACAGTAGAAACAGTCATGGTGCTATATTGTAGATTTCGTCTGGCATTTGCTGAAGTTTTATCGAATCAGGCATATGCTGAGGTATTATAGATTTAGACATAATATATTATATATCGTGGCATATGCTGAGGTTGATAGAATCAGATATGCTGAGGTATTATAGATTCAGACATGAAATATTGTATATCGTGGCATATGCTGAGGTTGATAGAATCAGATATGCTTAGGTATTATAGATTCAGATATGAAATATTGTATATCGTGGCATATGCTGAGGTTGATAGAATCAGGTTCTGTAGATTGCTGAGGTATTATAGACACAGATATGTTGAGATATTGTAGATTCAGGCATATGCTGTTCAAAGTTTGATAGAATCAGGCATATTGCTGAGGCAGAGTTGGAATTATTTATAAAATTTCCCAGGTGCTTAATAACGGTGGCGAAAATCTTCCAATGAAATATTGTGGCAGAAATAATATTAAAGTAACTGTAAATACATCTTAATATGCTTCCCTCTTTCACAATTTATGTACTTTTCATCTCACAATTACACGGGGGACGTTTTTAAAGCACATATTTACCACATACTGTATACTGTTGCTTACTAAAAGAATCCTGTTTTTCGAGTGGTTATAACCAGCAAAACCATAGATTTTTTCAAGGTCTTTGCTGAGGTATTATACATACATACATGTTGAGGTATATTTCAAATTCAGGCATGCTGTATAAGTTTCATAGATCAAGCATTTAACAGAGGTAATATAGATTCAAAGATGCTGAGACTGTAGATTCAGGGCAAGCATACACTTTGGTTTTATAGAATCAGACATTGCTAGGGTATTATAGATTCAGACATATGCTGAGATATTGTAGACATATGGGTAATGTTTTGAGACCTTTACCTTCCGTGATATTACATTCTTGTACCATGGGGTCAATACTAATGCTGGCTTACATCGAGACAAAGCAGAGAGAGAGACCTTAGATACACCTGTAAGTGTGATCGAAAATAATACTAATATTGGACATGATGAGGAATTTTTGGGACAGACTGTATATGATAGGGAGGTTCAGCGCGTTGGTTATCCAGAGCTCCCTTTTCCAATGAAAAAAAGAAGAAGTTTTAGCCGTTTAACCTGTTTAAAAGAGAAAAGTTAGGCAGAACTTGTGAGGGTTAAGCTTCTCCCATTTTAAAATGTCTAGGTCAATGCCTGAACATCAATGTCTGCAGTTATTCAATAGTTTGCTGTATTCATGATTTTCATCTTACTTCACATTTCCATGCCTATTTTCAGTACCATCGCTGCTGGAAAGATTCGTGACCATGTGAGGCATTTGCTGCTAGAAGTAGGCCAGTCATATGGTGACATGACACTCAATGAATTCACTGATCCATTTCTGTCGGAACATGTCAAGTATATTGCAATCACTGACACTGATCTTTACCAAAATGGAAAACAGGTATGTTGAATTACTCTCGGGTAAAGTATATAGACAGATAAAGTATATAGACAGATAAAGTATATAGACAGATAAAGTGTATAGACAGATAAAGTGTATAGACAGATAAAGTATAGACAGATAAAGTATATAGACAGATAATAGATAAAGTATATAGACAGATAAAGTATATAGACAGATAAAGTATAGACAGATAAAGTATATAGACAGATAAAAGTATATAGACAGATAAAGTTTATAAGACAGATAAAGTATATAGACAGATAAAAGTATACAGACAGATAAAGTATACAGACAGATAAAGTATACAGACAGATAAAGTGTACAGACAGATAAAGTATAGACAGATAAAGTATATAGACAGATAAAGTATATAGACAGATAAAGTATATAGACAGATAAAGTAAAGTATAGACAGATAAAGTATATAGACAGATAAAGTATATAGACAGATAAAGTATATAGACAGATAAAGTATATAGACAGATAAAGTATATAGACAGATAAAGTATATAGACAGATAAAGTATATAGACAGATAAAGTATATAGACAGATAAAGTATATAGACAGATAAAGTATATAGACAGATAAAGTATATAGACAGATAAAGTATATAGACAGATAAAGTATATAGACAGATAAAGTATATAGACAGATAAAGTATATAGACAGATAAAGTATATAGACAGATAAAGTATATAGACAGATAAAGTATATAGACAGATAAAGTATATAGACAGATAAAGTATATAGACAGATAAAGATAAAGTTATAGACAGATAAAGTATATAGACAGATAAAGTATATAGACAGATAAAGTATATAGACAGATAAAGTATATAGACAGATAAAGTATATAGACAGATAAAGTATATAGACAGATAAAGTATATAGACAGATAAAGTATAGACAGATAAAGACAGATAAAGTATAGACAGATAAAGTATATAGACAGATAAAGTATATAGATACAGATAAAGTATATAGACAGATAAAGTATATAGACAGATAAAGTATATAGACAGATAAAGTATATAGACAGATAAAGTATATAGACAGATAAAGTATATAGACAGATAAAGTATATAGACAGATAAAGTATATAGACAGATAAAGTATATAGACAGATAAAGTATATAGACAGATAAAGTATATAGACAGATAAAGTATATAGACAGATAAAGTATATAGACAGATAAAGTATATAGACAGATAAAGTATATAGACAGATAAAGTATATAGACAGATAAAGTATATAGACAGATAAAGTATATAGACAGATAAAGTATATAGACAGATAAAGTATATAGACAGATAAAGTATATAGACAGATAAAGTATATAGACAGATAAAGTATATAGACAGATAAAGTATATAGACAGATAAAGTATATAGACAGATAAAGTATATAGACAGATAAAGTATATAGACAGATAAAGTATATAGACAGATAAAGTATATAGACAGATAAAGTATATAGACAGATAAAGTATATAGACAGATAAAGTATATAGACAGATAAAGTATATAGACAGATAAAGTATATAGACAGATAAAGTATATAGACAGATAAAGTATATAGACAGATAAAGTATATAGACAGATAAAGTATATAGACAGATAAAGTATATAGACAGATAAAGTATATAGACAGATAAAGTATATAGACAGATAAAGTATATAGACAGATAAAGTATATAGACAGATAAAGTATAGACAGATAAAGTATATAGACAGATAAAGTATATAGACAGATAAAGTATATAGACAGATAAAGTATATAGACAGATAAAGTATATAGACAGATAAAGTATATAGACAGATAAAGTATATAGACAGATAAAGTATATAGACAGATAAAGTATATAGACAGATAAAGTATATAGACAGATAAAGTATATAGACAGATAAAGTATATAGACAGATAAAGTATATAGACAGATAAAGTATATAGACAGATAAAGTATATAGACAGATAAAGTATATAGACAGATAAAGTATATAGACAGATAAAGTATATAGACAGATAAATAGTAAAGTACAGACAGATAAAGTATATAGACAGATAAAGTATATAGACAGATAAAGTATATAGACAGATAAAGTATACAGACAGATAAAATACAGACAGATAAAGTATAGACAGATAAAGTATATAGACAGATAAAGTATATAGACAGATAAAGTATATAGACAGATAAAGTATACAGACAGATAAAGTATACAGACAGATAAAGTATATAGACAGATAAAGTATATAGACAGATAAAGTATATAGACAGATAAAGTATATAGACAGATAAAGTATATAGACAGATAAAGTATATAGACAGATAAAGTATATAGACAGATAAAGTATATAGACAGATAAAGTATATAGACAGATAAAGTATATAGACAGATAAAGTATATAGACAGATAAAGTATATAGACAGATAAAGTATACAGACAGATAAACTATACAGACAGATAAAGTATACAGACAGATAAAGTATACAGACAGATAAAGTATACAGACAGATAAAGTATATAGACAGATAAAGTATATAGACAGATAAAGTATATAGACAGATAAAGTATATAGACAGATAAAGTATATAGACAGATAAAGTATATAGACAGATAAAGTATATAGACAGATAAAGTATATAGACAGATAAAGTATATAGACAGATAAAGTATATAGACAGATAAAGTATATAGACAGATAAAGTATATAGACAGATAAAAGTATACAGACAAATAAAGTATACAGACAGATAAAGTATACAGACAGATAAAGTATGCAGACAGATAAAGTATATAGACAGATAAAGTATATAGACAGATAAAGGCAAAGCATGATTGAGTGGTTTACATATATCAAACACCTTGTAAATAGCTCCTGTAACAATTTCTTAAAAATTGACCATTTTGCAGCTGTATTAAATTATAAAAAGTGTAAAAATATGCTAATTGTCTTGCAAATTTGTGATATACGAATGGGTAAACCTCTTCTACTTTGTTATATGTATTTAATTCGTTATTATTCCTCTGCCTTAATTCGTTATTACTCTTCTCCCACAATTCTTAAAAGGGAAGAAGCTGTGTCTGGGAAGAGGGTTTGGATCTCACGGTTTTCACCTATACTCCTAATAAACAACTCTGAGGAAAAGACGTTTTCCTTATTAAAAAAACTTAATAACATACAGATTTTGAACTGCCTTCCCCTTTTATTCATCACAGATTTTGTACACATCAAAAAAGCATCAATTCTATTTTCCAAAATATTTTCTTTTTAAAAATTTTTAAGTTCTCACCTGGGAATTTTACTGAAAATAAAAGAGGACATTTTTGTACATGTACAGTAACTGTCCATGTATCTTTTTATTTGCTTAATATTGTAAAAGTTTTTATTTATGACCTTCAAATTGAGAAGAGATCAGCTTAAGTTTTTTATTTTTTAAAACTTTGTAATCAAAATTGGTGCAAGCTTGTAATCTGTAAAGCTTCAAATCCGTTGGAAAAATGTAAAAAAAATCATAATTCTATAATGGTAAACACAGTGAATCATTATTGGCAAACACAGTAAATCATTATTGGCAAACACAGTGAAAGACATGAAGTCATCGAAACTTATATTACAGTATATGGCAGGTTTTTAGATGGTGCTATGGTGGAGAAGAATTTCAAAACGTTTATTTAAGGGTTTAGCGACAACTCTCAACTATTTGTTTGCTTTGGATCACCAGCTCAGAAGCAAAGTGGCGATCACATGAACCTTATGATCTTTTATCAAACCCTCTATAATCTTTTATCAAACCCTCTTTTATTTGAATCCATGATTGTTGAGGTTAAACTCAATAATAAAACTCTTATCTTAGGAGTAATTTCTAAACCTCCTGATGTCCCAATATCTACTTTCAATGATGAATTATTGGGTATTTTGCAAAACATACAAAATAAAAAGAAAACTTGCTATCTTACCGGTGATTTCAATATTTATCCTTTGAAGCATGACCATTTGCCTCATATTTCACATTTTCGTGATTTAATGTATTCTCATTCTTATTTACCATTGATATCAAAACCAATAGGGATTACATCCTCATTATCATCACTCATTGATATTATTTTTTTCTAATGATTCTACTGTTAATTCAAGATCTGGCATTCTATTATCTGACATAAGTGACCACTTACCAATCTTTTGTTGTAGAGATTTTGGCTCTATTTCATCTGTCATTAACACAAATAAGCTTGTTTACCATAGGAGATACTAGTACTAAAGGCTACACAATGTCAAACTTGAACTTTCCTCTTTTGACTGGGGACCTCTATTTAATGAAACTGATGCAGTTGTTGCATATAATTTATTTGTTGATAATGTTCACCATACTATATCTAAGCATTGTATTTTGAAAGAATTTAAGGTTAATTCTCAAAAGCTCCAATCTCCATGGATAACACACGGTATTGTAAAATCTATTTCCAAAAAGAATAAGCTTTATAAGAAATATCTTTCTCATCCCTCTATTAGTAATAAGTGCAAGTACACACAGTCTAAGAATAAGCTCACTAACATTATCAGATTGGCTAAAAAGATATATTTAAAAAATGTTTTGATGACAATAAAAACAACCAAAAGAAAACTTGTGATATCAATGATAAAAAGTTTGGCCGTACTTCAGCCAAAACTCCTATTGATAAAATTAAAGACAATGACAATTATATAACCAATAAACATGTAATGGCTGACACATTTAATGATTATTTTGTTAATATAGGTAACAATTTTGCTAGTACAATCCCCACATGTAATTCTAATTTTCATGATTTTCTTCCTGATGCAATCCCAACATCTTTGTTTCTATCACCAACTAAGTGCTCAGAAATTATTGACTTAATTATGAATATGAAAAAAGGTGCTTGTGGTATTGATAATATTTCTGTTAATTTTCTCCAAGATAATCGTTTCGCTTTAGCAGCTCCTCTTATGTTTATCTTTAATTGATCAATTTCCACTGGTGTTGTACCACTTTGTTCCGAAGAAGCTAAAGTAACTCCGATATTCAAAGGTGGTGATTGTTTATGTGCTTCTAACTATAGACCCATCTCAGTACTTTCATCATTATCTAAAATTCTAGAATGTATCAGTCATCAACTCTGATTTAAAAAATGTTGCCAATTGGTTTAAGGTTAATAAGCTATCTTTAAATATCAGCAAAACTCATTTCATGGTTTTTCATCCCCATCATAAGAATATAAATAATATTGATATATTTACTTCTAGTTATAACTTACCTTCCATGCTATTCTTATGCAATCTAGTCACATTACCTGATTCTAACGCACTTCTAACGGACCTTAAAAACCTAGTTACCAGCCCAGTCCTGACCTCCTAATTACCTCTACTAACCCTCACTTCTTTTTAGCGCGTTGTTTTCACAACATTGCTGAAATTGGTCAAATTTTCTTTTGTTAATTTACCTTTTTTCTAAAAAATGTCTCCTTTGCAGATTCTACCAGGCAGGTTTTTTCGCTGCTCTATCTTATCCGGTTCGCCTTTTCAAGTCTTCTTAGGTAAGACGAGGTAGCCATGGGTCCAGATTTTTGTCGGTCCGACTCACAGGACTTTCCAGTGTAGCCTACACTTAGGATAGAGTGTTTTTATCTCCATCCGTACAATGTGGGTGGCTAGTTCGAGAGAGTCCCACTCTCGTGGCGGGTGTTTTTAGGCCCTAGAGCACCAAGTGTGGCTGCCTATTGGACCTCTTGCCCCTGGGTTTAAGTGTTTTCCACCCTCGGCCCCGCCCTTCCACATGGAGAGCCTAGCATTATACTATGCATTGTATTAACATGTTAGGATATCTTCAGTACAGGTTCTCGTATGCATTAGGCCAATTTCTTCAATTCAATTATTTTTGCCGCATGCGTATTACATCGACGTCACCACAGGGTGTTCGAGAGTTGGATTCTTATAGCTCCAAGGAGCTACAGTTGTTACAAGAGAGCCTATATTCTATTTAACGTTATGAGTATATATCGTGTTTTCATTTTTCTCGCATAAAATTAAGACAAAGTTTTTAATTTTCAAGCTTGAATTTTGGGGCGTTAGAGAGACCTTGAAGGGGTCTCTTCAACGTCCTCTTTACTGGAGATCTAATTTTTTCTTTTTTATCTCCACAGACGCAAAATTACTCAGTGGTTTGTGTTTTCCACGCTACCCCTACGCTAATAAAAATTTATGTTTTGATGCTTTTTCTCGGGTTCGTAAAAAAATTTTCAGATAGAAAAGTTTTCTGATAAATTTTTTTGATGTACTAAATTGCTGTGGCTTGCCTCTCTATACGTGATTGAAGGGTTGTAGGTACATTCCCTGTAGGGGCGTCTTGGTGTATGTGTATATGTACGCATTCATATATATATCTTTATTTTTCAGAAAATAAAGGCGATATAAATCAATTAGTCTTAGAGTTTCTACTTACGCCATGGCCACCTTCTCGATAAGATTACTGAGTTGTGATGGACTGTGTTTGTAGTTTACTGTGTTAACTTTTTCCTGATTAACCCCCTGGAGGCCTCTGACTCGATAAATTACTGAGTCGGCAGAGCCACGGGTGCGGTCTATCAGACATAAGTTACCTGAGTCTATATATTGATAAACTAAGTGGCATCCTAGACGTCACTTAGAATAAACCACTATTAAAAGCGCCCCTTCTCGATTAGATTACTGACTTGTGAATGGCGCAGATTTTTAGTGGGTAAACCCTCTGTACACCGCTGTGGTCCATGGTTCCGCGATAGGGACCGGTAGGGCCACGTAAAGGCGGCGCTCAAAGAGGTTATACGTGAGTCACAAGTGATTTCACGGGTCCTTTCTGGTTCCTATGGGTTCGGTGATCGGATCCATATGGTTCCACAGCCCGTGTTTACGGCTCCGTACGGGTCCATTAGATGGTTCCATACAGCTCCACGGTCCGTGTTTACGGCTCCGTTGGACGGATGGTTCCATACGGCTCCACGGTCCGTGTTTACGGCTCCGTTGGACGGATGGTTCCATACGGCTCCACTGTCCGTGTTTACGGCTCCGTTGAACGGATGGTTCCATACGGCTCCGTGACTTACGGCTCCGGTGAACGGGTCCGCAATTATTTTTACCAGTATTATGGACATAGAGGACAGGTCCCCGAGTGTCGGTGCGTTACACACCCAAGATGTCCCGTGAATGCATAGCATGTAAACGCTTCTTTAAATTACGCTCCGGTGACATCCATCTCACGTGTTACGCGTGTAGATTATGCTGCAAATCTAAGCCTTGTACTCTATGCAGCAACTGGGATCAAGCCGAGTGGTTGGAGCACAGACTTCACCATGACCGGCACTTTCAAAAAACGGCGGAGAGAGTGGAGAAGCGACGGTCAGATAGGCCGTCTTTATCTTCCCCCTGCCGCCACTGCTAGCCAAGCTTAAAGTGCAGCCTCCCACTCTCAGCAGGGCACGTGACGATGGGCAGCCGCCCACTCTCAGCAGGGCACCTGATGATGGGCCACCGCAGCTGAATAGGTGTACGCTAACACGTGCCCCAGTGGTGCTAAACGCTGTGGCGGAGCCCAACCTTCCCGTCCCCCCGGTAAGGGTGAGGCCTCTTGAACGGGCAGACCCCAGAGGAGAGACAGGGTATGGGAGAATGCATACAAGGGGAGACAGATTTCCTCCTCCTTCCCTAAACCCAGGCAGACAACTGCTGCAGTATGGCATCCCTGACCCTTCGGTCTCGGGGAGGATGCCCTCGACATCTATCCCTGGGAAGAGGAAGTTGATTTTTTTGATCCCCGGTGGAAACTCTGAACACGCCCACGGCACGGAACCACCCCCAAGAACAGGAATTCCTCCTGCCGCCCAGGTTCAAGCCATCCCCAGTGCCACATCAACGATGCAGATCGCACTAGATAAGACCCCCGCATCCTACCAGACGAGGTTGTCTTCCTGCAACCCCTCTCCCCCAGTGGACCCCCTTTTACAAGGGGAGTGGGTTGCCCAGCTTATTGACTTCCTAGAACAGGAAATCAAGCTGGATATTGCAGAAGCATTTCTCGTAGAGGCTGGCCCACAGTCTCAGCGTAGACTGCTCAGCTCAGCTCCGAGGGATACTAAGCCAGCGGCTAGGCAATTTCCCATTGATGCCTCCCTGGTGTCCAGGATTCGGCATTGGGCTAGACAGGGACTGGACAGCTTATGACCAAGAAGTTGATAAGGCCACGCGCGTCCAACCAGCTGCCTATCAGGCGCTCATAAAACACCCGTCTGATCCCGGACGGAGTGTGGCAACTCCTCCGTCAGCCGGCGAGCGGCACAGCAGTGGTGTCCAGCTCCGTGACCAGGGCTAAGAAATTTCTTTACCCTGCGGTCCAGTGGAGGGAAGATTCCCTAACAGCTGTCGACTAGACATCTACCAGCTGACGTCCTTACAAAGACCATGCCTTTGTTAGCCAGACTCTCGGATTTGCTCGACGCGACAGTCAACCAACTTGCCCGAGCCTCCACAAAGGTAGTCTGGAAGAGGTGCAAGAATGTTCTCCCTCTCCTTGGACTCTCTGACGCCACTCAGACGGATCTTTGGCAGTTACCAACAGAAGGCCCGGACCTATTTGCAGGTCACTACATCTCGTCGCGCCAGGCTGGCCGCCAGGCTATCTTCGGAAGACTCAGAAGCTGTTAGCGAAGAAGAAGTCTTTTTCTTCTCTTCCTGCACGTCGTCGCCCTTTGGCCCCATACGGAGCCGAGGTGCGTCTAACCAGCGACGGACCCGTCATCTCCGTGACACAGTTATGGGCCTTATACAGTTTCTTTCTGTTGCCAGGAATCCACTTCGTGGATTGGCATAGTGAACGTGGCAGGGACCAGTCAACGCTCCTTCCCCTCTGCATGCAGCGCTTGTACCTCCTCCCTAGGGAGGGGGAAGGCCAAGGGATAGCATTTTTGACCCACCTGTGACGCCCCCGTTGAAAGGCGTTCCAGTCGGGGGGCTTTTGGGAAAATTTTCATAGGCACGGGAGAGAGTCACCACTGACAAATGGGTGCTACGAACCATTCGGCAGGGTTGCCGTCTAAAGCACTACTCCCTCGTTCCAGGGGAAATCTTTTGCCCCATGCCTCATCTGAGCAACCACGCAGAGTTGTTAAGGACAGAAATCGGGGAACTGCTGGCGAAGAACGCCATCACCCCCATTTCGAATCCTCCCAGGTACCTCGTAATGTCCACGTTTTTCCTGGCCCCCAAGAAGGGGAACAAGTGGCACCCAATAATCAATCTGAGACCACTCAGTAGGTCCATTCGTCCGTTGAAGTTCAAGATGGAGACTCCTCACTCCATTCTCTCTCAGTTGACGAGATGCTTGTGGGCCACCTCCGTCGACCTCGCGGACGCCTATCTCCATGTGCCGATGCTCGAGGAACACAGGCATTTTCTGTTGTTCCAATTCGAGGGAGTTACGTACACATTCAGGGCAATACCCTTTGAGCTATCGACTTCCCCCAGGGTCTTCACTCGGATAAGGGAGTTCTAGCGGCTTTTTACGAAAGCAAGGCATCAAAATCTTTATATGTACCTAGACGACCGGCTGATCGTCGCAGTAGATGCAGCCACCGTCGCAGAACACACGAACATGGTCATAAGAGTGGCACAGGACTTAGGGTGGGTGATCAACCTCACCAAGTCCAATCTAGTTCCGTCTCAGACTCCCACTTTTCTGGAAGCAGTCCTGGATTTTACTCAAGGTCATATACCACCGACGGATGAGCGGATCCTAGCAGTGAGGACGAGAGCTGACGTCCTTTTCTTGTACCGGCATCGCCGGCGAGAGCTTGGCTGGTGTTCTTGGGATACCTAGCCAGTCTAGTAGATGTAGTCCCCATGTGCAGGTTTTACATGCGGGATCTACAATTTCATCTACTGGATCATTTCATACCATCCAGGAGAGACCTTAAGTGTCCTTGTCCCCTGTACGCAGGCGGTGGTCCCCCACATTTGGTGGTGGTGCGTCCACTCTCACCTGTCACAGGGAGCGATTTTTCCACCAGTCCGACCTTCAGTGTCAGTGGTGACCGATGCGTCTTTGATGGGGTGGGGAGCGCATTTAGCGTCGTTCCAAGTTGCAGGATTTTGGACGGACACTTGGTGCGATTAGCACATCAATCTGTTGGAACTAGAGGCAGTACGCCGGGCTCTTGTTCATTTCCTACCACGGGTACGGAACAAGACTGTTCTCAAACGCACCGACTACACCACGGTAGTGGCGTTTATCAACTGACAGGGAGGCACGAGATCCAGGAGTCTTTGGATCCTAGCCAAATCCCTTCTGTCTTGATGCATGACAAACAAGGTCACACTCCAGGCTGTCCACCTGCCAGGCAAGAAGAACACGATAGCGGATCTATTATCCTCCCTCCAAGAAGCCCCCACAGAATGGGACCTCCTCCTATGGGTGGCCGAGGCGATCTGGTTGACCTTTGGTCTCCCGGACGTAGATCTGTTCGTGTCCATGAACAACCACAACCTATCAATTTTTTGCACTCTAACACCCAATCCGAGAGTCTGGAAAGTCCACGCGTTCACGATCAGGTGGACCCACTTCGTGGGCTACGCCTTCCCACTGTTCGCTCTGGTATCGAGAGTTCTGGGCAAGGTGATGTATGATCAGTGTCCCATGTTTCTTCTGGTAGCTTCCAATTGGCCCGGCCAACTGTGGTTCCCTCAGCTGCTCAATCTTGTCGCAGCTTTCCCATACGAGCTTTTTTACAGGTTTCCCAAACTGCACCACAATCCAAGAGCACTCCATTTGACTGTGTGGCCTCTATCCGCGAATCCCTTGTGTCGCAGAGTCTTTCAGAGGCAGCTGCCCAAATGACAGCCCGAAGCCAGAGATCTTCCACTTTAGGGATGTATGCTTCCAGTTTCGGAATGTTCCGAGACTGGTGCCAGGATAGATCGGTTTCTCTGCATACTGTGCCTTTTGGTGACATAGCGGATGTTTTGTTGGTCCAGTTTAACCTGAATAAATTCATCAATACACTTAAGGGGTTCAGGACAGCCATAGCAGCTATCCACCGGGGCTTTTAGATGGCTCGATTGTCACCGATGCGCAGCCTCTGGAAAGATTAATTAAAGGAACGTTCTTACAAAGACCTTCAATTCGGAACCTCGCTACCCTTGGGATATGCAGGTGGTTTTCGAGACGTTGGCACGGGCTTCATTTGCGCCTTTGCCAGAATGTCCTCTCAAGGAACTGACAATCAAAACGGTATTTTTTCCTCTCCATGGCCTCGGCTAGACGCAGAGGTGCCATTTATGCGCTTTTGCTCAAAGAGGGCCATATTCGCTTTGAATCGGGGGGCGTTCGTCTCGTGCCCGACCCGGCCATCTTAGCCAAAAATCAGGTATTAGAGCTTTTACCGGAACCTATTTTCCTTCTGTCACTCGCTACGTTTTCTGACACGGCAGAGGACAAGGCCCAGTGTTCCGTTCGATGTCTCAAAAACTATATTAAATGTACCCAATCTTTTCGGAACGACGTCACCGCCTTATTCGTGTCCTTACAAAAGCGGCATTGCGCCGTCTCGCATGATACGATTTCACGTTGGATGTTCAGGCAATCACGTACAATAATTCTGCATTATTCACGGAACGTTCGATTAAGGCACATCAGGTACGGGGCATAGCTACATCAATTGTGCTTTTTGGTGGGATTCTCCGTAACGAGATTCTTCTTGCTGCGGTATGGAAAACACCAGCCACGTTTATCTCCGCATATCTGAAGAATATACCACACTATCACTATCAAGGCGGAGTTGCAAGGGCCGTTCTTTCTAGAGGATGACCACCCTTTTCTTGAGTTGAATATTCCCATTTTCAATTGTTCACGTTCTTTCGTTCTGTTAGGGTTCTTATGTCAATTTTCTTAACATTTAAATTGTTCATTAACGCATTTTGGCCGCCATTCTGGCATGTTTAATTTGTTTCTTTTTACTAACGAAAATTTTTGGCTATTGTTCGGGCTCTTGTTATTTCGTTTAATCCTACTAACTAAACTTTGCTGTTGTTTTGGTGATTGTTCTTTCGGTATTTTACTAACGGAACTTTGCCGGTCTTTGACGCCTTTTATTTTGTTTATGTTTTACTAACATGGTTCTGCCGCGGTTCTGGCAGCTTCTGCTTAGTTTAACTTTACAGACGGTTTGATCACTTCATGCTTTTCTAAACCGCTCTGGTCCTCTGATGAACCTGGTGAGCTTTTGTCATGACGTTTGGAGCGTTCTTGATTCTGTTCACTAACGGTTTGTGTTCGCATGTTTTCACGGATGATTAACCTTTGTTCTGTAGACGTTTTACCTTGGTTATTCTCAACAGAGTGCTCTCTGTTCTCTTGTCATAACTATCAGTGGGTTACTATTTTTTAAAGTTCCTATTATACTTACTGTTATACTTACCTTCCATGCATCCCCCCGGCCTGCCTCCCCTCTTGTTCAGGCCTCGGTGGAATGTTAAGTGAGGGTTAGTAGAGGTAATATGGAGGTCAGGACTGGCTGGTAACTACGTTTTTAAGGTCGGTTAGAAGTGCGTTAGAATCGGGTCATTTGACCAGATTGCATATTAATAGCATGGAAGGTAGGTATAACTCTTGTAAATATCCCCGCTTCGCTTAGCGGAGTAAATCGATTGATAATTCCCAAATCAAACATGTTGATGCCATCAAATTTTCATGTTTATACAGCGACCCTTTATTAAAATGGTCTTCTCATATTAATAGAATTAAGACATCTATTTCTAAAATAATTGTGAAATTAAAGAGTTTGTACCTAGTTACATCCTTAAAAATGTATGTAATACTCTTATACTTCCTCATTTAAGTTATTGCAATGTAGTATGGGGTAATGTTCACCCTTCTCATCTAAATCAATTATTCATACTTCAGAAAAGGTTGTTCGTATTATCACCCAATCAAGTTTTCGAGCACATACATCCCCTCCTTTTACCAGATTATGTTTTCTTAATATTTTTAATATCCACAAACACCAATGCGCTGTATTCTTTTTTAAATTTGTTAATCAACAATTACCAGATATTTTCAAGGATTACTTTTCTTTTACTCATAATATACATTCCCACAACACAGGTTCTCCCATCATTTATTTTCTCTTCCCATAAATTCTTACCTTCTCAAACGCTCCATTGTATCTAATGGTATTAAGTTCTGGAATCAAATATGCGATTCTAAAAAAAAAAAAAAAAAATCTGTAAGAATATTTTCTAGTAAGTTAGAAAATACACTTATATCTAAATATGGCCAACTCTAGTTTACCTTCATGTATTTTCATCTCCACTTAGTTTATGATTGTATTTAGCATCTTAACTATTTTTACCCAACCACTTTATTACTTTTCCCCTAGGCTTCTTTATGTTACTGGGTGGGGAGGAGGGAAGAGTGGGGGTTCCTCTTTTCCTTACATTTTCACTATTTCACTTTTTTATACATTTCCATTATGATTAGTTATTCAATTTAAGTTTCAGTAGGCTTCTTGTAAAAGCTTCAGCTTCTACCATTTTGTCATAAATTGTTACGTCTTTTTATTATAAATATTGTAATATATGCATGAAAATGGAGAATAAATAAATCAAATCAAATCATCTTCCCTTATTTCCAAAATGTTGATCTCCCAAAATTGTTAAGTTACTCGCCAGTACAAAAACATTTGAAATTCTGATTTTTTTCTTGCCCCGGCTGTGTTCCTGCATTGCATAAATTTAACTTCATTCTTTATTCAATGACAACTCTTTTTAATTTCAAAAAAGGCCAAAATAATTATCAAGAGTAAATGTGATTGACAAAGCAAGTATGAATGTAAACTAACCAGGAATATGTTTTTAATTAAGTTGAACCCTTTTATCTTTATAGCTACAGTATGGACTACAATCTTGGACAGAAATCGTTGAAACACCACACATTTTACACTACTTTTTAGCAACGGCGCTGGACAAATCCAGGTCGTATTTATAGGTCCAAACATATCTCCACTTACAACAACAGAAAATGGGAAGAAATATGTCACCATAATGCCAGATATAAAAAACATTGCAAACACCCACCCTTACCCCCGCCTGCATGAACCCCTCCCTTTCCACCTCCCCATTCACAAATGAGGAAAATTGATTGGAAGGGCTCCGAACATTAAACGGGGCATGGGGGACGTAGTTTTCCCCGATTTTTTGTTTGTACAATTTTTCAGCAGTACGAGTTCCAGCAATTTTGTCCATGATTGTAGCTATCAAAATATGGATATTTCCACTTTATTCTCAAACTCTGTCTGACACTCTTGTGCAATGAAACTCTGTTAAAACTTTGTAGTAAACATTGGTTCAATCCCAAAACCTGTCCTTTTAGGAAGAAAGTTACCACGGGCATTATGTTAATAAGCAGACTGTATGAATTTAAAAGGGGGAGTACCTTATACATCAAAATGTATGTGAAGTTTTGTACCTATTTTTGATAGAAAAAGACCTGTACTATGTTCAAAATTAGTGGCTGAGTCACGGACAAATGGTTCAACATAAAAACAGAAAATAGAGCGAGCACGTCTTGAAAGCACTTATATCAGGACAATATATTTATGTCATACATGATAATATACTGACATAAAATGGTAATAGAAATGTTCATATTTCTCTACACACATTTGTTTGTCAAGAGATAACAAGATATTGCCTTCTTATGATGTAAACCTTACAATAATCAGTGTCATGACTTTACTCCTGATTTTTTTTTCAGGTGGTGAATTTTTCCACAGCAAAGCTATCCATTCATGTATTCCAGCTCCATGAAGAGGGTCCTGCAACTGAAGAGCTTGAGGGTGAGGACCTCGCAGCAGCCAATCACTGGCTTTTACCTTCAGGTAAGGTCTTACATTCATGTAAACATAACAGAATGTTTGCTTAATGTTGTCAAAGTTTGATTTAACTACATTTGAATCAACATTTTCACAATCACTGAACTTTTAGAACTTTTTAATCTAATGAAGTAGTTCATGTCACATGACTATAATTAGACATTACACAAGAATGGACAGTGAAGTGTTGTATGTATGTAGAATGATGGTAGGTAGTCTTTGTTTTTTCCCCTTTTCTTCAAATCCCGAAAGTGTTGCTTTAGAGGTAGAGAATATGTGCTTTTCTTTTATTCCGATTCTTTTCTTTTGATCCTTTTCAGCTGACATGCAGGGACTTTGGGAGAATCTCATATTTGATGGGCCAATTAAATCACATCTTCTTCACTATGCTACCACCACACTTTTATTTTCTGACAGCAAAGTGGATCCTAGAATAATCTCTTGGAATAGAGTGGTCCTTTTACATGGTAAGTCGTTATTTACAGGTCAAGGGTCACCTAGGGGCAACATCGCCAAAAAAGCCTTAAAGGACTAGTTGCACCTAGAGCAAACATGGGCCTTAATTATTGAAAAAGATTATTGAAAATCATGAACAGCAAAAAAATCCCATCAAAATTAATTAAGTATTGAATCATTGAACCATTTCAGTCCTATTGAGGAAGATATGCATCACTTCTTTTTTCATAGATGAAAAATCTTGGAACTTTGATTAGTTGTAATTTGGAAATTTAAAACCTTTTATATTTGAAGATTTTCCAATTAAAAGTTTAAAACTTTTTCTTAGATGAACTGAAGCCAAAAAATCACTTGGGGATTTTAAAGGTGTATGGACAGGTTGAAATCCACTAAAAAACATGAAGAAAGCAAAAATTGTAATCAAAAAATGTTATTTTTTAAGCCTTTGCTATTTTTCCTTGAAAAAGCAAAGATAATTCTAATGAAGAGGATTTGACTTTACCATACCTGGTAGAGGACCAATGCTAATGTTCCATGACCAAATGATGGAGACAAAGGTTTGAAAGTGTTTTTGAAATGACTGAAGTATACTGAACAAATTTGGCTTGGGTTGCCCTCTGCAAAGTTTGAGGCATTTTTGAAAGGGGTCAAAATTAAAAATTAAAAAATATCCCAAACCTTTTTAAATGTATACTAAATTACTTGTCTGGTCCAAAAATGTATTATTTATCCGAACTTTACTTACAGCGCTATGAACAGAAACATGATAATGTCAACAAACTTATCCGGCTTTTTGGTCAGTGGTTGAAGAGATAAATCTTTTGTACCTGTCCATGACCTTCAAAGATGTTTTACTTACTAGTGTATTATTAATGGATATCTGACATTTTTGCCTTTTTTCATACATCTAACAATTTTGTTAAATTTTTGTTTTATGATTGAATATAATAGAAAGTTCTGCCAAGTTTATATATAGATGTATTTTGCAATTTGTTAGTAAAATTTGTATTGGTGGTATTCAGGAGAGTTTAAATCCATGTGTCTTTTATTGGTGGTATTCAGGAGAGTTTAAATCCATGTGTCTTTTATTGGTGGTATTTAGGAGAGTTTAAATCCATGTGTCTTTTATTGGTGGTATTCAGGAGAGTTTAAATCCATGTGTCTTGTATTGGTGGTATTCAGGAGAGTTTAAATCCATGTGTCTTTTATTGGTGGTATTCAGGGGAGTTTAAATCCATGTGTCTTGTATTGGTGGTATTCAGGAGAGTTTAAATCCATGTGTCTTTTCGGGCTAATCAGGGAGTTGTAATAACTGTAATATTTGTATTAAGGAAGTTTTTACCTATTTTTTAACAAGTAATATGAAATCTCTTGTTATATGATTATCAATATTCATTTTTGCCCATGGGGGAGGGGGAGTGGGCGAGGTTAATAAAGAACACTGAAAGGTGTAGAATGTGCAAATGGTTATTTGGAAGACTCATTGCACCCTTGCTCTGGTAAAATGTTCTCCAAGGGATGCGCCAACCAACTATATTGAGGTGTGTATATAAGTTATCGTATCAGTTTCTTTTAACTCACAAGTTTCATTGGATGCCAGGCAAATATTTAGGTATAAACTTAAGATAATCAATTTTGAGTTCATGTGAAATGCACGTTTTCTGACAGGTCCTCCAGGAACAGGGAAAACATCACTATGCAAGGCTTTAGCTCAGAAACTCACAATAAGACTTTCAGATAGGTAAGTACATTATCTGTTGGAGAGAGAGAGCAACAATTACAATGTTGTTATTCATTTATCAAAACGTGCCTCAGGCTTTAACATCGACAACCAAGTCATTAACCTTATAACCAGTTGTGGTGCATGGCAACTGTTTGAGGCAACGTTAGCCATTTATCAAGTGCCTAATTTACCACCTTATAAATCATAGAGTACCCAAGTTACCACTACATAAGTATTGTCGGTAAGAAAACTTGAAAGTTGACACAATGCTATTTAATTTATTTTTTTAACTTCTTTTAAAGCCCTAGTTAATTACCTTAGGCATGAAGTAGGTGCATTTCATGTTTTGTAAGGATAGCTTACCTGATCTGTTAATATCACAGGTGGTGTTGGTACTGTAAATGTCTTTTGATTTCTGTCTTGGCCTACATTAGGTTCAAGAAAATGTGTGGAAGTCATTTCTATATTTTAAGTTTCATATTTGTATTTTCACTGATTTAAAAAGTGCCCCAAACACTCCATGACAAATTGATGGATGAAAAAAAAAAATCACCTGCCTGCTTTTCAATAAACAGTTAATTAAATTACAATATCTGCAAAGAGTGAAGTTCACATAAATATTGATAAATTTCTTGATATATATTATATCTGTGAAAGCATTGTTCTGTCAGAGGAGGAACTATGGAAAGAGAACTCAAAACCTCAAACTTTTTCTGAAGGCAGATATTTTGGGGTGCAACACTTTCAAATTCTAAATGGTTTTAGTACAATTGAGGATCTAGTGTATGCTAAAGAACAAGAAAAAGGGATCATCAACATCTTATGACCTATAATTTCACTTTTTTTCTTGCTGGCTATGCCACTGTGCAGAACTGAAAAATGCCTCAACTAAGGTTAAGGTTTCGGCCACAAATTTTCAGGTTGTGGAATTTATTATCTACTTTACCAATAGTTAACTACATACTATTGATGTTGAGGTGAGTCAGGATTCAAGAAAGGATCAAAATAGTTTTCTCATATTTGATTACATTAATCTGTAGTATGTTGTTCCTTTTTAGTCTGTGAGTCACTGAGTCCTCCCCTTTTGCCCTGGGACAGTTTGTGAAATGTACTTGAATTTTGCTTCACAAGCAAGTCCTTGGATTTGTTTTTGAAGTTATGTACAGTTGTGGCTAAGGGAGTGCAGTAGCCCAGTGGTTAGGGCATTGGTCTCGTTATTAAAAGGTATTAGGATCGAATCTTAGCCAGCCTGGTGCTGTGCTGTGTCCTTGAGCAAGACACTTTATGCTATTTGCTCCAGTTCACAGCAGGGAAATGAGTACCAGTGTGAGCTGGGGATTTAGCCTACAATGGACTGGTGTCCCATCCAGGGGTGTCAAGTACTCTCATCTGCTTAGCACCATAGAAACTGGGTATTAGCACAGGCTCTATAAGCCCTTGAGGTTCGATGGGATTTTGATTGGAACTTTTTTTTAAACTACAGTTGCGACCAAAAGCAAATCCATTTGTCCCTCTATCAAGTTAAAAGTCCCAGCTTTCTTGTAAATGGTGCAAAAAAGTATTTACTTTTATGTGAGGTGGGGACTGGATGTTGCTGAAATTTTTATGTACAGTATGTTTGTTCCAATATATTTTACCATGGCTGTAGCTCACAGTTTATTAAATTATGCTACTTTTACTGGCAAGAAAAGAAAGGGAAGTTGGAAATTGGTTTCTGCAGTGCCTTCTTATTCAAGTGAAAGATACTTTATTGATCGATCTAATATTGATGTACAGTGTATGTAAATAATAGTGTTCCAACGATAATTGGTTTTCCAATTATATCGGGCCAATTATAGCTGATTGGGCGTAATCAGGATCAGTGAAATGCCCGTGGATTACCGATTCAATTATTTACTTTTTTGAATTATTATTTATCATTTTTTTTAATTTCTTTTTTTCAAACATAAAACATGAAAAGCTGAGATATAAAAAAGCAAAAATATAGTGTTGATGACGAAAAATGTATTTTTCTTATTCCTCATTTTCATTAATTGTTGATTGAATCAACTACCTATTATCACTAGCACAGCCCACAGCATGTTTATCACAATTAGTACTGTCATAAAGAATTATCAGATCGAGTCGGGCTAATAATGACAAAATATGATTGGTAATCGGCATAACCTATCACATTGTAATCATTGGAACACAAGTAAATAACACTCATTGCTCTCTTGTCATATTACAGGTATAGCTATGGGCAATTTATTGAAATAAACAGTCACAGTCTTTTCTCAAAATGGTTCTCAGAGGTAAGTAGGCTACTTCAAGTGTAATATGGTTGATACTTTTTGCACCTATATATCATCATTGCTTAAAGATCTATGGATGAGTAACAACAATTCAATGGGAAGAAAATGTGCTAGAAACCATAAAAACAATTAAACAATTCATTAAAATTTCAATTTTATTGTAATTTTGTGACAACACCTAGAAAACATTTGAGTTAACCTATTGTTTTTCACCAACGTTCTTCTAATGGGAGCAGGTAAATATGACTAAAAGATTTTGAATTTCCATCATACACTTTATCAAATTTAGCAGGACAAAAAAGTAATGATTTTGAGTGACTGAAATTTAGGACAGAATTTTAAAGAATTACTTTACAACTTTTGCATTCATTAAAAATTCTTCCAAGTTAATGATTACTCATAACTCAGAAACAGTTGCAACTGTAGTGATTAAATATTACTCTGTTCAGAATTGAAATCTTTTTCTGGTGAATATAAATTCTTACCTGTCTATATTTCCTTGAGTAAAGCACCATAAGTAAAAGTAATGCAAAGATAAACTGTTGATGAAATGTTTTTAACAAGATACAGATTTCCACATATTTATTTCTAACACTTGATGTAAGATTGTTTAATTAATACTTTTTTTCTTTTTAGTTTGTGGGCTTCTTGTTTCAAGTCCTCACTATTGGCATTGTTTCAAATTTAAATTATTAAGAAGAATATAGTGCACATACATCTAATCTATGAGAGGAGAAAAATATTACAAATGCTCTTGTTAAGTACCCTCCCATCATACTGCTTCAAATTGTATTAGTCTGCTTGAGTAGTGTGACTCCCATGATGCATGGGGTTGGTCTGCTTGTGTAGTGTGACTCCCATGATGCATGGGGTTGGTCTGCTTGTGTAGTGTGACTCCCATGATGCATGGGGTTAGTCTGCTTGAGTAGTGTGACTCCCATGATGCGTGGGGTTGGTCTGCTTAAGTAGTGTGACTCCCATGAGGCATGGGGTTGGTCTGCTTGTGTAGTGTGACTCCCATGATGCTTTGGGTTGGTCTGCTTGTGTAGTGTGACTCCCATGATGCATGGGGTTGGTCTGCTTGTGTAGTGTGACTCACATGATGCTTGGGGTTGGTCTGCTTGGGTAGTGTAACTTCCATGAGGCATGGGGTTGGTCTGCTTGTGTAGTGTGACTCCCATGATGCTTGGGGCTGGTCTGCTTGTGTAGTGTGACTCCCATGATGCATGGGGTTGGTCTGTTTAAGTAGTGTGACCCCCATGATGCATGGGGCTGGTCTGCTTGTGTAGTGTGACTCCCATGATGCATGGGGTTGGTCTGCTTAAGTAGTGTGACTCCCATGAGGCATGGGGTTGGTCTGCTTGTGTAGTGTGACTCCCATAATGCATGAGGTTGGTCTGCTTAAGTAGTGTGACTCCCATTATGCATGGGGTTGGTCTGCTTGTGTAGTGTGACTCCTATAATGCATGGGGTCGGTCTGCTAGAGTAGTGTGACTCCCATGATGCATGGGGCTGGTCTGCTTGAGCAGTGTGACTCCCATGATGCATGGGGCTGGTCTGCTTGAGCAGTGTGACTCCCATGATGCATGGTGTTGGTCTGCTTGTGTAGTGTGACTCTCATGATGCATGGGGTTGGTCTGCTTGTGTAGTGTGACTCCCATGATGCATGGGATTGGTCTGCTTGAGCAGTGTGACTCCCATGATGCATGGGGTTAGTCTGCTTGAGTAGTGTGACTCCCATGATGCACGGTGTTGGTCTGCTTGTGTAGTGTGACTCCCATGATGCATGGGGTTAGTCTGCTTGAGTAGTGTGACTCCCATGATGCATGGTGTTGGTCTGCTTGTGTAGTGTGACTCCCATGATGCATGGTGTTGGTCTGCTTGTGTAGTGTGACTCTCATGATGCATGGGGTTGGTCTGCTTGAGCAGTGTGACTCCCATGATGCATGGGGTTAGTCTGCTTGAGTAGTGTGACTCCCATGATGCACGGTGTTGGTCTGCTTGTGTAGTGTGACTCCCATGATGCATGGGGTTAGTCTGCTTGAGTAGTGTGACTCCCATGATGCATGGTGTTGGTCTGCTTGTGTAGTGTGACTCCCATGATGCATGGTGTTGGTCTGCTTGTGTAGTGTGACTCTCATGATGCATGGGCTTGGTCTGCTTGTGTAGTGTGACTCTCATGATGCATGGGGTTGGTCTGCTTGTGTAGTGTGACTCCCATGATGCATGGGGTTAGTCTGCTTGAGTAGTGTGACTCCCATGATGCATGGTGTTGGTCTGCTTGTGTAGTGTGACTCCCATGATGCATGGGGTTAGTCTGCTTGAGTAGTGTGACTCCCATGATGCATGGCGTTGGTCTGCTTGTGTAGTGTGACTCCCATGATGCATGGGATTGGTCTGCTTGAGCAGTGTGACTCCCATGATGCATGGGGTTGGTCTGCTTGAGTAGTGTGACTCCCATGATGCATGGGGTTGGTCTGCTTGTGTAGTGGGACTCCCATGATGCATGGTGTTGGTCTGCTTGTGTAGTGTGACTCTCATGATGCATGGGGTTGGTCTGCTTGTGTAGTGTGACTCTCATGATGCATGGGGTTGGTCTGCTTGTGTAGTGGGACTCCCATGATGCATGGTGTTGGTCTGCTTGTGTAGTGTGACTCTCATGATGCATGGGGTTGGTCTGCTTGTGTAATGTGACTCTCATGATGCATGGGCTTGGTCTGCTTGTGTAGTGTGACTCCCATGATGCATGGGGTTAGTCTGCTTGAGTAGTGTGACTCCCATGATGCATGGTGTTGGTCTGCTTGTGTAGTGTGACTCTCATGATGCATGGGGTTGGTCTGCTTGTGTAGTGTGACTCTCATGATGCATGGGGTTGGTCTGCTTGAGTAGTGTGACTCCCATGATGCATGGTGTTGGTCTGCTTGTGTAGTGTGACTCCCATGATGCATGGGATTAGTCTGCTTGAGTAGTGTGACTCCCATGATGCATGGGGTTGGTCTGCTTGTGTAGTGTGACTCCCATGATGCATGGGGTTGGTCTGCTTGTGTAGTGTGACTCTCATGATGCATGGTGTTGGTCTGCTTGTGTAGTGTGACTCCCATGATGCATGGTGTTGGTCTGTTTGTGTAGTGTGACTCCCATGATGCATGGGGTTGGTCTGCTTGTGTAATGTGACTCCCATGATGCATGGGGTTGGTCTGCTTGAGTAGTGTGACTCCCATGATGCATGGGGCTGGTCTGCTTGTGTAGTGTGACTCCCATGATGCATGGAGTTGGTCTGCTTGTGTAGTATGACTCCCATGAGGCATGGGGTTGGTCTGCTTGTGTAGTGTGACTCCCATGATGCATGGAGTTGGTCTGCTTGTGTAGTGTGACTCTCATGATGCATGGGGTTGGTCTGCTTGAGTAGTGTGACTCCCATGATGCATGGGGTTGGTCTGCTTGTGTAGTGTGACCCCCATGATGCATGGGGTTGATGTCACTGGATATGCTTTGTTGCTGCTATGGTATGCTGTTAAAATAAAGACATTGAAGGGAACTGTTCTGTTCTTTCTAAGCCAAATTTGAATGCACATTTTCCATAGAAATGATAATTCATACTGTGAAATAAGCTTATCACGATTTGTAAAGCAAAATTGCAGTGTCTATTTGGGCATTGGAGTCAACACTTTTGCCATACTGGGTGCACAATTGTTTTTACTTCCTTGCATCGTTTTGGAACAAGTTTGGTGTACTTTCCGAAAATCATGGTTCTATACGTGAGTAATCGCTACATGCTCACATTTATTTGCATGTACTCTATTTGTTAAGACTTTTATATCAAGACATCTGCCATTGATAAACCAGTCACAAAACACTGGTTGCAGACCCTGCCGGGTTTGAACCAGGGGCCCTGTAAACGATAGCTGGTGTGACCATTGCGCCAAGTAAATCTGTTTACATATTTTTACACTCAAAAGTACACACCTTACTACTGTTTTTCTGTCTTAGTTTTATTCTTTCATTGCAATTATACAGGTACTTTTAGCTACTAAGGTCTTAAACTGCTTAGTTTTGAGCTGAGTAAATTTAGTAAGCTTTTGTCGATTTTGATTAGCAGTGCATCAAAATAAAGTGGTGGCAAGGGCTGCCTGGCCATATGGGCAATTGGATGTGGAGCAGGTCAAAGTGGCTTAAGGACCCTGGCCATATGGGCAATTGGATGTGGAGCAAGGTCAAAGGGCTTAGGACCCTCAATGGGCAATGGATGTGGAGCAGGTCAAAGTGGCTTAAGGACCCTGGCCATATGGGCAATTGGATGTGGAGCAGGTCAAAGTGGCTTAAGGACCCTGGCCATATGGGCAAATTGGATGTGGAGCAGGTCAAAGTGGCTTAAGGACCCTGGCCATATGGGCAATTGGATGTGGAGCAGGTCAAAGTGGCTTAAGGACCCTGGCCATATGGGCAATTGGATGTGGAGCAGGTCAAAGTGGCTTAAGGACCCTGGCCATATGGGCAATTGGATGTGGAGCAGGTCAAAGTGGCTTAAGGACCCTGGCCATATGGGCAATTGGATGTGGAGCAGGTTAAAGTGGCTTAAGGACCCTGGCCATATGGGCAATTGGATGTGGAGCAGGTCAAAGTGACTTAAGGACCCAACAAATTGTGATTGAAAGTTATTTTGTAATCTCACAACCCTCCTGTTTCCTTAAAGAGGTAAAAAATTTTTATACAAGGCCAACTATTACAGAGTTCATCAATGTAGATGAAACATCTTCAACGACCGTGCATTACCCCCATACATTGAATTCTGATGAACTTGTCAACATCGTGACAATCAATTGAGATTAATTTTTAATTTCAGCTCTGTTGAAACCTTTTCTTGTTCCTTTGTAATATTTTTTTTTTGCAAAATGTATTTGACTCATCAGGTATTATATGTACTTGATCGTCACGATTAAAGCTATTTTGGCCGTGTATTATTTTGTTTGTCAAACTAGGTCTTGATTAAGTGAGATCAAAGCCTAATGTTATGATACTGTTTGTTTACACTGTTAGTTGCTGCACATTTGCAGTGCATATCACAAATTACTCAGATTTTGGGTGAAATCAAAAGTGCAAAATATCCCTATTCACAACTGATTACAGCGCATTTGTGATTTTCGCATTTGAAAGGATCCTGCTAATCAGGTTTTAAGTTTGTAAAAGTAGGTGATTGGAATTTTGTCAGCCGAATGTGGACGTGGTTTGATAATATTGATTTTCATTGGCAAGACTGAGTATAAATAACAATTAAATGCAATTTGATAGTTACTAAACATTTAGTTTATTTGCGAACGTTTAGCGTATACATGCTAAACGGTTACAGCTCTACTAAGAGGTTTTTGGGACTTAGACCTGGTAAAACAAATAAACTATTACTTTCTGTTCAGAGTAGTAAGCTTGTCATGAAATAAACTATTTCTTTCTGTTCAGAGTGGTAAGCTTGTCATGAAAATAAACTATTTCTTTCTGTTCAGAGTGGTAAGCTTGTCATGAAAATAAATTATTTCTTTCTGTTCAGAGTGGTAAGCTTGTCATGAAAATAAACTATTTCTTTCTGTTTAGAGGTAAGCTTGTCATGAAAATAAATTATTTCTTTCTGTTCAAGAGTGGTAAGCTTGTCATGAAAATAAACTATTACTTTCTGTTCAGAGTGGTAAGCTTGTCATGAAAATGAAGTATTTCTTTCTGTTCAGAGTGGTAAGCTTGTCAAGAAAATAAACTATTACTTCCTGTTCAGAGTGGTAAGCTTGTCATTAAAATAAACTATTTCTTTCTGTTCAGAGTGGTAAGCTTGTCATGAAAATAAACTATTACTTTCTGTTCAGAGTGGTAAGCTTGTCATAAAAATAAACTATTTCTTTCTGTTCAGAGGTAAGCTTGTCATGAAAATAAACTATTACTATCTGTTCAGAGTGGTAAGCTTGTCATGAAAATAAACTATTTCTTTCTGTTCAGAGTGGTAAGCTTGTCATGAAAATGTTCGAGAAGATCCAAGAGCTGATAGATGACCCTGAAGCCATTATATTTGTGTTGATAGATGAGGTAAGTGGTTGCAGGAAAGAGATTTTCCAAACATTAGTCGCAAAGAGGGTTCTGATGTTGAAATACCTGTGTTGTCATTTGTATCTTTAAAAGTTGTAATCTGTTCAAGAGGTTTCTGTTTCTAAGTGTCTTCTGCGAGATATTATATGTGAAATATTGATAGTAATTTTGCTCATTGTATTCTCACGAAGTTACAGTAACTGCAGTACCATCTTCATTCCAAAAGGAACTCAGCTTTAAACATTTGTACACTAATTTGCTCATTTGAAGTCATTTTAAGTGTTGTCAATGGAGGGCACAAGTAATTTCCTCTGCTAAGTTGTATTGAGGGTACTGTATGCTTTCACTTGCATTTGTCATTTTTTTTGCCTATCATCAAGATATATCTCAAGAAGTAAGAAATTACTTGTGATTAAATTTTGTAAGTGGCTGTGATAGTACCCAAGGATAGTGTGGTTTATTTTGGGTGTACATTGCAACAGGGAAAGGATATAAATGGCAGGATTAGTATATTTTGGGATGATATTTAAGGGAAAGAAAAGAAACATGATGGGTGGGATATTTGGGGTGATATTTAAGAGAATGTAAGGTACATTTTTCAGTGGAATTTGTTCAACAATAAATGTATGCTTTGAAAGATAGTGTTGATTCTATTTACTGTATACTCCTTAAACAAATGTTAGATGCATTTAACACTTGTGAAGTAAGTGATCACACAAAAGGTGTATAAGATTAGTAGTATATACATGTAAAAAGTAGTGTTTAATTTGTATCATGTTTAACTTTATTTTGCCATTATGATTTGTAGAGCAATGATCAATTTGATAGGCAAATATTGTTATTTGTAGACAAGATATCCATCCATTATGATCAAAATAATTTATGCACATTCCTCTCATGAATAATAATTCAATTTACATCTAATGTAAAAACAGCTCAAATGATAATTTGGAATTTTGTGATTGTACAAAATTCAATGCCTCCATCAACTGTGTGTACTTATTAAGCTGAAGGTAAGAGAAAGGTGGCAACCATGTTAAAAGAAAAACAACATTTCAGGCCTCAAAGGAAATGAAATAATTAGTCTTTGGCGTCTAAGAAAATCAAAACATTTCTTTTCTGGCATTGAGGAAAATGATCGAATGGGATTTTTGCTTCAAAGCATTTAGAACAAGATGTTCTTTGTCAAAATACATAGAATTGATATTACCAAAAAATTAATTAGTCAGTAGGTTTTTCTAATGTGTTTAGAATGCAAGTCAGCAGGACAGGTTGGTAGTTAAGAGATTATTGGTGAGACTTATTGGGCCAAGGAAATTCCTGGTGTAGATTGTACTGTGGATAGGGGTAATGCAAGAAAGATACGAACCACAATGATTGAATAGCATTGTGGAGTTTCTCAACTTGATAGAGATATGTGTTCTTTTTTGGGCTCAAAATGTTTTATGTGTATCTAATTTTTTTTCTTTTATTGAATAATAAAGGTTGTCCATGCATGCACCAGCTTTTACAAGAAGTTCCTATTAAAAATCATTTATTCTTAACAGGTTGAAAGTTTAACAGCAGCAAGGAAAAGTGCTTTGAATGGCACGGAACCCTCTGATGCTATACGGGTGGTCAATGCACTTCTAACACAAATAGATCAAATTAAAAAGTAAGTTGCAATTTGTATGTAATCCTGTAATAGGAAAAATGTGTGGTTTATTTTAGACCATACCATTTCCTTTCTCTTCATGCTACTTCAGTAAGATTTCTTAGTGGGCTATCAAAATGTATGTTATAGAGGACAGTTAAAAAACATGTTTAAAGCTCGGATTCCATTACAGAATTATTCCAGTTTATTGTTGCAAATATTAGTGAAGAAATGACTGAAATCAGGAGTGACTTCACAGAGGTGGAAAAAATGTATGGTTCCGCCGGTTATAACCGTGGAAAATTGGGAATTTGAGAGAACAACAAAACTCATTTAAAAAAAAACTAATAGTTTTTTCTTGTTTTTTCTTGAGTAAACAACAGTATATGTGGTAAATATGTACTCTCAAATGCCCCATGTAATTGTGCAATGAAAAGTACATTAAATTGCAAAAGAGGGAACTTTATAAAGATGTATTTAATACATTCATATTTTTCGTTGGAAGATTTTTGACACCTTTATTCAGAATTGTGGGAAATTTTACAATTAATTCCAACTCCGCAACTTCATAGGCTGACATTTGTCAAAAAGCTATTTTGTGCATATTAGTTACTAAGAAATATGGAATCTATATAAGACTTTGTGTGAAAGTAATATGAGGGTAGTATGAACAGATGGATGTTGGTTGGTAAGAAAAGGTTGTGGAGAAGAATGGAGCAAAAGAGATGGGGTATGTGAGAACAGAGTAGGGAAGGAATCCAAAATGGGGTTGTAAATGGAATAGCTTGAAAAAGTGGTGTGTGGGTAGAAGAGCATGGGTGGTAAACATGGGTAATAGGTAGTGTGAAGAGTAATGTTCCTTACAGGCAGGGTTGTAGAGTAATGTTCCTGACAGGCAGGGTTGTAGAGTAATGTTCCTTACAGGCAGGGTTGTAGAGTAATGTTCCTTACTGGCAGGCAGGGTAGAGTAATGTTCCTTACTGGCAGGGTTGTAGAGTAATGTTCCTTACTGGCAGGGTTGTAGAGTAATGTTCCTTACTGGCAGGGTTGTAGAGTAATGTTCCTTACTGGCAGGGTTGTAGAGTAATGTTCCTTACTGGCAGGGTTGTAGAGTAATGTTCATTACTGGCAGGGTTGTAGAGTAATGTTCTGGCAGGGTTGTAGAGTAATGTTCATACTGGCAGGGTTGTAGAGTAATGTTCCTTACTGGCAGGGTTGTAGAGTAATGTTCCTTACTGGCAGGGTTGTAGAGTAATGTTCCTTACAGGCAGGGTTGTAGAGTAATGTTCCTTACAGGCAGGGTTGTAGAGTAATGTTCCTTACTGGCAGGGTTGTAGAGTAATGTTCCTTACTGGCAGGGTTGTAGAGTAATGTTCCTTACTGGCAGGGTTGTAGAGTAATGTTCCTTACTGGCAGGGTTGTAGAGGTTGTAGAATGTTCCTACTGGCAGGGTTGTAGAGTAATGTTCCTTACAGGCAGGGTTGTAGAGTAATGTTCCTACTGGCAGGGTTGTAGAGTAATGTTCCTTACTGGCAGGGTTGTAGAGTAATGTTCCTTACTGGCAGGGTTGTAGAGTAATGTTCCTTACTGGCAGGGTTGTAGAGTAATGTTCCTTACTGGCAGGGTTGTAGAGTAATGTTCCCTTACTGGCAGGGCTGTAGAGTAATGTTCCTTACTGGCAGGGTTGTAGAGCAATGTTCCTTACTGGCAGGGTTGTAGAGTAATGTTCCTTAAGGCAGGGTTGTAGAGTAATGTTCCTTACTGGCAGGGTTGTAGAGTAATGTTCCTTACTGGCAGGGTTGTAGAGTAATGTTCCTTACTGGCAGGGTTGTAGAGTAATGTTCCTTACAGGCAGGGTTGTAGAGTTGTAATAATGTCCTTACTGGCAGGGTTGTAGAGTAATGTTCCCTACAGGCAGGGTTGTAGAGTAATGTTCCTCACTGGCAGGGTTGTAGAGTAATGTTCCTTACAGGCAGGGTTGTAGAGTAATGTTCCTTACTGGCAGGGTTGTAGAGTAATGTTTCTTACAGGCAGGGTTGTAGAGTAATGTTCCTTACAGGCAGGGTTGTAGAGTAATGTTCCTTACTGGCAGGGTTGTAGAGTAATGTTCCTCACTGGCAGGGTTGTAGAGTAATGTTCCTTACAGGCAGGGTTGTTGTAGAGGGTAATGTTCCTTACAGGCAGGGTTGTAGAGTAATGTTCCTTACAGGCAGGGTTGTAGAGGGTTGTAGAGTAATGTTCCTCACAGGCAGGGTTGTAGAGTAATGTTCATACAGGCAGGGTTGTAGAGTAATGTTCCTTACAGGCAGGGTTGTAGGTAATGTTCCTGGCAGGGTTGTAGAGTAATGTTCCTTACAGGCAGGGTTGTAGAGTAATGTTCCTTACAGGCAGGGTTGTAGAGTAATGTTCCTTACAGGCAGGGTTGTAGAGTAATGTTCCTTACAGGCAGGGTTGTAGAGTAATGTTCCTTACAGGCAGGGTTGTAGGGTTGGCAGGGTTGTAGAGTAATGTTCCTTACAGGCAGGGTTGTAGAGTAATGTTCCTCACAGGCAGGGTTGTAGAGTAATGTTCCTTACAGGCAGGGTTGTAGAGTAATGTTTCTTACAGGCAGGGTTGTAGAGTAATGTTCCTTACTGGCAGGGTTGTAGAGTAATGTTCCTTACAGGCAGGGTTGTAGAGTAATGTTCCTTACTGGCAGGGTTGTAGAGTAATGTTCCTTACAGGCAGGGTTGTAGAGTAATGTTCCTTACAGGCAGGGTTGAAGAGTAATGTTCATTACTGGCAGGGTTGTAGAGTAATGTTCCTACTGGTAGGGTTGTAGGGGCAGGGTTGTAGAGTAATGTTCCTTACAGGCAGGGTTGTCATGATTTGGGTAAAATTGGTATGGATCATGATGGCTGACACTGTTGCGATGTATGCTTATTGCAATATCTACTGTAAGTTATGATTACTAAATAAGAAGCATTATTCACAAACAAAAGGGTTTTCAGCATGCATTAAAAATGCAATTTTTTTTTCAAAAAGTTTAATATTCAAGAAAGAAAATATAGTAATCAGATTTGCATATATTTTTGTATTACCTTTTTATTTTTTAATGTTTCTGAAATCCTGATTCACAAAATTTTGCCAGTATTTTATATTTCATGCAAAAAGCAATATTACAATGTTGTGATAATTTCAAGATTGTTACAGTGCTTTTACAAGAGAACAAATTACATCCACTTTCTGGCACTGGCTCAATTCTGACATGATAACAAGATGTGCTTGTCATTGTATACTGCAAGGGGTCCTAAAGACACTTTCTCGTTTGCTATTACAGAAATTCCAATGTGCTAATACTGACAACCTCAAATGTAACCGGAGCAATTGACCTGGCGTTTGTAGACAGAGCAGACATCAAGCAGTACATTGGTCCTCCTTCACCTGCAGCTATCTTCAGGATCTTACATACATGCCTCAACGAACTAATGAGGGTACGCTTAATCTACGTATTGTTGAAAGTAGTTCACCATAAGGCTATGGGAAGAAGACAGTTAAGAATCAATCTTCTGCAACATAGTTTTCAAAAATATTGTTCCAAATCAAGTTTCACTGTCAACCTGATAATGGGGAAAATTCCTCCTTTTGAGTAATTAATTAATGTCTACTTAAATTCCATGTACCAATTATCCTATTTTCTAAAGCCCTTATGTGGCATGTCTTTAATTTGTGGCTGGTAAAACAGTGGAAACATAGAGATGTAGAGAACTGGCCTGAAGTTATCTTAGCTTTTTGTTTAAGATATCATTTAGAGTCATCATCACCTGCATTAAAATGTATGAGAATCTATCATGAAGGTAACAACAATTTTCATCAATGTCAATTTTGACCATTTTACAGCATTTTGAAATCTCAGGTATCAATATACACATTTTTATGTAAATTTGTGTTGCCTTGGTATTTTCTTTTTAAAAATCCTTCGACTTTTAAATATTTATCATAAAATTTGAAGTGGTACAACAAATTCTGATCAAACAATTTTACATCTTTACCATACTGCTAATAATATTCTAGCAGGAATAGACTCTCCCATCATTTACAGTGACTAAGATTTAGGAATGAAATTTCAAGAACTCCTTCAGGATATTGAGTTGTCCACCAAATCATACAATACAAGTTGATGTAATAAAGGTTGCAGACCTGGTAAAGATCTACGCTTCCAGTGCTTATAACAGTGGGCAAATCGAGAATTGGCAAAAGAAATTTTCTTTTATTAAAAATAAATTGTTATTAATATTTTTTAAATTTCTTGAGTAAGGGAACAGTATATGTTTTCAAAAGTAGGCTTTGGCCACAATATTTCAAGTTCATTGCTCTAAGAAAGTCCTCCCACGTTATTATGCAGTGAATAGTTCATTAAATTGCGAAAGAGGGAACATGTGGGGTAAAGTGTGAGCATATAAAGACGTATTGGCTACAATTATTTATTTCTGTCATGATTTTTTGTGAGAAGATTTTTGACACCTTTGTTTGCAGCCATGTAAATTTTATAATTAATTCCAACTGGAGGGTTGGTTATGGATTTATGGTGCATTTTATCCTTTTTCATTCAGACAGGAATAATCAGTCCCTCCCAACAACTCCTTGATTTGAGGGCATTGGAGGTTATGCGGTTTATTGAAAACGATGCAACAAGGTTAAGTCTAAGATTACGAGAGATTTCAAAGTAAGTTTCTTGATTCAAATTCACATATGAAAGGTCAGTGATCAAAGTCATGATAAGATTGTTTGGCGGTGTTTTGTATGCATAGAAATGAACCACTTTTTAGGCCTGAAGTTTTTTTTACTAATACGTGCCCAAGCTCCGGGGCTGTATACAGTCTGTATACAGTGTTCTATTTAAACTACATTGTGTGTACTGGCTCTATACTAGCCCTACAATAACCATCACAAGAACAATGTGAGCGTTAGATGCAAAATAATCAAATAATGTAACAAAACTTATTTGAAGTCTTCAAACTAATCAAATAATTATGTTATCAGTCAAACAATGTTAGGTGGTTGCTTGTTAGAGCAGGGCGCTTAATACATTGAATACGCATGCTCTGCTTTCTGGAAGAAACCAAACATCAGGATTGGACAATTAAACCCCAAACTCAAGTAACTTGTCCACTGTCCTTTGCATGCGTTTATGCTTGTCTAAGTGGAAATTTATGTCACCAGAATAATTTGTTCATACATGTGTAGCAATTATCTAGCCTAAAAAACTCGTTGTCCGATGTGCAGTTGTATAAAAAAGTATGTCTGTTCAGATTTAAATTTTGGTTGTCCCGGGCTTTCATACCAGTGCTGAACTCTGGGTAACAAGTAAAGTTATCTTGTTAACATGGAGATAGATGCACAATGCAATTCGATGTTTCTGATTGGTCAAAACATTCACATAAATACTGGTAACCAATCAATAACTGTATCAATCAATAATTGAATCAATCAATACCTGTACCAATCAATAATTGTATGTACTATAAGTCACCGCAAGTCATAACACACTATGCTACTCTAGAGTTCTTGTCATGTAGGTCACTCTCAGTGACGAAGGATGCCGGAAGCCTGGGACTATGGTCTGAATGTTCACCTTGTGATCAAACTTTTAGAAACACAGGCACATATAACACCAGACGAAGCTACAAGAGAAAAGCAATATAAGTATGCATGCAAAAATAAATACTTTCAATAGATTCAGTATGGTCTTATAATATACCAACCATTGACCATCAGGGGCTTTTACAACCCCTGTGCTTTGAAGATTCACTAGCTGTCTATTTGAATTCACAACCTACAAGACCTGTCTAAGAAATAGGAACACTAAACTCCCAAGTTGAACTAATGTTCATACACACCCACAAGTGTTCCACACTCCAAAACTATGCACCCTGGCCTGTCCCAGACCCTTTAAAAGTTAAAATTAGATTAAACAAATTAAACTACAAAATAAAAGTTACCACCCAAAAAAAAACAATAAAGAAATATTAATTGAATGTAAATCAATGATAGGATAGCAATGCTCTAAACTTTTTAACCTCTTTACGGAAGCATGGAAACCACACAGCATTTGATTTGACAACATAACAAATAATAGCATGGATGTTTCACACCAATTCACACATGGAAGTTTAATGTATGCAGTTTATAGTTCACAATACAAACTTTATTTTCCCCTTCTTTTGCTGAGTACTAGTGGAGCTAAAGGAACATAATCAGCCACTACGTGGCAAACAAAGCTATTTCATTGCTTGCTCTGCCAACATAATAGAAACACAACAAGTGATAAATGCTATCATCAGATTTACTGTTCATATGTCAAGCAATTTTTATGGAATGGCATTACCCGAAAGCTTCATACCATCAGCCTCAAGAGACCACCTCCCCATCTGTATTCAAAATTTCCTCTTACCCAGGCTGTCCAAGTTCTTATTGGCCACACCCTCTCCAACCCTTACCCCCAAGAAGAGGACATCCCACAAGGCAGCATCCTCTCCCTTACTCTCATCAACCTGAGCATTAACAACATTGCGGACAACCTTGGCCCCAACATCAAATGTGGACAACTTCACCATCTTCTACTCCTCCCCTAGCTTTTCTCATCAAAAAAAGGCTCCAACTTAAGCTCAACTGGCTGCACGACTGGTGCAAAAATAATGGTTTTAAATTCTCCACAGACAAGACAGTCTGCAGGCACTGCTGTCATTTCGACAACCCCAACCTCGTGCTTACTGGCAATCGCATCCTTAAAGTTGACCACACTAAGTTCCTGGGTCTAACCCTAGACCCCAAGCTCTCCTACAAGCAACACATCACCAACCTGAAACAGAAATGCAACAGCTCCCACAACATTCTCCGCCTCCTCTCCAACATCACTTGGGGTGCGGACCCCAACACTCTCCTCAAAATCTTCAGGCGCACCATTCATACCAAGCTTGCCTACGGCAATATTGTCTACTGTGCCGCTCACAATTCTTACCTCAACCACATTAGCACCATCCAAATGAAGCCATGAGGCTTTGCCTGGGTGCTTACAGGACTTCCCCCATTACCAGCCTTCATCTTGAAACCAGCGAATCCCCCTTTCTGCTAAGGTGTAGAAAGCTTAGCCTCTCCTACGCTTTTAGAGCCCTCACCAACACACAAAACCCTGTATACAGCTGCATTAGGTACCCCAAATTCTCTACCCTCTTTGATAGGACTATAATCCTATCCCCTCCCTTCAGCTTATGCATCAAAACCGACCTCCACCATTTTGGCATTAAGCAAGCCACTCTTGGCACCTTCTCCTGGCCCACTTCTCCTCCCTGGGCCACCCCCCTCCCATCCACCTGGGCTTCTCCACTCATCACCAAACCCACCCCAACTTCTTCATCAACATCCACAAGCAAATCAAAGACCAACTCTCAAACTACAATCTCCATCTATACTGATGGCTCAGAGGAAGGCGACAAAACAGCTGCTGCTGTTGTCATCCAAGATATCAACCTCAGTAGTAAACTTTCCAACTGCTCGTCCATCTTCCATCTGTCTTTACTTCTTTACTTAATCTTAAGTGGGATAACCCCGTGTCCCACCTCGGTATACTCCTTTCACCCCCTCCCCCCTGCAGGAAAAAAATTATTTTCTTCTGGATACCCAGCCATGTAGGCATCCCCGGCAATGACAAGAGCTGATTCAGCCACTAAGCTTGCCCTCAACTTCCCTCTACCCCCTTTCTGACATCAAATCGATTATCACTTCCCTTGTTTGTGACCACTGGCAAACCTCATGGGACTCCTAAATTAATAACAAACTCCACAACATCCAGCCCACCATTCCGACCAAACCCACCATCTCTCTCGTATCAACAATGTCCATATTACCCGCCTTAGAATAGGCAACACCCACCTACTCACTCCCACCTCCTTACTGGCTCCCCCACCCCTCTGCAACAATTGCCATTGTCCCCTCGCAATTCACCACAACCTCCTTGCCTGCCCCCTGTACAACCTCCCCAGAGCTTCCCTCGCCCCTCACAACTCCATAACCGAGCTCTTCCAAAAAAAACCTCAAATTATCTCCTTCTTTTATCGTGCCTTCTTCTACAACGATATTAAGTTGTCCTCTACCACCCCCATCTACCTACAATTTCCCTTTTTTTCACCCCTGCACTTCCTCTCTCGATCCCAGCTTCCTGGCTATTAGCCCCCCTTACTTCTCTCAGACTCATCCTATTTTCTTTTCTTCCTACCTCTAGAATGATCTAACTTCTCAGGCACAGTTTGACCCTTGCTGTCATCACGGTGCCGTTAAGCCCTCATCAAACAAACAAACATGGAATGAGATTCCCACTGTTAGTAGCGTATTGACATATCCTTTCCTTGTAATATTACATAAACATAAAGATTCCTTACAATGTTGTTCATTAAAGATGGCATATGGTTTTTTTTCTCATCAGCTGCCAGTTTGTAATTTAATTTTGTACCCTTTGCACAGTATCATTTCTTGCCTATTTATGTTTTTGGAAAGTCTGCTTTCCTTTTTAGGGGGAAAAACGATAAAAGATATATTAAAAATTAGATTAAAAAATGTATTTCAGAATATCATGTTTGGTTTAATTGCAGGAAGTCTTATGGCCTGAGTGGAAGGACACTCAGAAAGCTCCCATTTCTTGCACATGCTATGTATGTACAGGTAAGAAACATCTGTTAATTAACCTCTTTGTCTTTTAATTTTGTTTTTGTGGGCAACTGGGAAGTTTCATTTGATCTAAGCAAAAGCATCAATATTTGTGAGGTTCAGTGGTTAAGGAGTTATCTTAGTATTTGGATGGTACCATGTATGATTCCCGTCATGAGCACTGCATTTCGTCCTTTAGCAAACACTTTACTCTACTTGCTTTAGTCCACTCAGCTGTAATATGAGTTAGGAGTACCAGCACTGCTGGGGAATTAAATCTGTGATGGACTGGCATCCCGTCCAGAGATTCATGTACTCTCATCCGCTTCCTGCAAGGAATCCCCGCAAGGAAACCGGGGATAAGTACCTCTTCATGAGCCTTCGTGACTAGTATGGAGAAGCATGAATTTCCTAATTCACCAATGGATTTTGTACTTGTAAATGATAATGACTTTCCAGTCAGTGTTTGCTGGTCATTTCCTCTTTGTCTTTTCATGTAGATTGAAGTTTGTAAATCACTGCCTGTTCTTTTGATCATAATGCACCATTTCCCTGACAATAAACTTTGAAAAGCACAAGAAAAGAAGTCCTATGCAATTTTGGGGCTGATATTTGCTTCAGATTTCATCAAAATGAAACACCCAAACTATGTGCCAAACAGTTTCTTAAAATGATCAAATCCTCCCTCTTTCTGCATACTGACGAGTGTCTTTGAAGCTTCATGAAATAAGATTTTGCTAATATCTTTATTGTAAGTACAATTATTAAAAGAATAGCATTTTCTCTTTCCATTGATATATAAAGCTATATAATACGTTTATCAACTTTTATTTCATCAAGCTTCAAAAATTTTCGAACATTCGTCAGTATGTGGAGTTAATCATGTCAGTTTTAACATTTGTCACTACACAAATGACATTCATCACTATGCAAAAAGAGGTACGAAATTTAGCTATGGAATATAGCTACGGAATGTAGCTACGGAATGTAGCTACGGAATGTAGCTACGGGTTTGTGATTGATTGTAAAATCTACCATATAAAACATTTTTATAGTTCTCAAGCATTTGATACATTTAGATATTAATGTTTAGCATAGCATAGCCATGTTTAACATCCCGAAAGCATCCAGTGCTGGACATTATATCAAGACGGCCACGGCCTTTGATAAGCATTTGTGAACTCACTGGATGCAGACCCACCAGGATGTTTATAGAGGAAAGATTTAATTGATTTTGTGTTGATATATTGTCCAAGCCTAAACTGCACTAGACTGGAATTAATTCGGTGTCATTGCTTGTGTAGTTACTCATCAAGGATTTGATTCATTTTGATATGATTTTGACTGATAATCCTGTCACTGCTGGTGGTTTAAAGCAATCTAAGGATGCATGCAAGGTTTCAAAATGGAATTGCATCACTCTGTTGTACTGTGACATTAAATGCTTTGATCATGTCTAACTGGTCATTGCAGTGTAATTGGCACTAGGAGTTTAAGGGGATATTGTTTTTATTTTATTTTTGCATGAATTTTGGAGGAAAAATAAAAACAGGGAATTTGGAAAACTTCAATAACTAAGTATTATATTATAATTTCTTTGTGGGAATTTCCCTATTTCATTTTGAAATGTGTGGGTATCCCGCAATCTTGGGTAGTAATGTGAACATTGTCCCCGATCCACCCATTAGTTTGTTTCTGCTCGTTATTATAATTTCTTTGTGGGAATTTCCCTATTTCATTTTGAAATGTGTGGGTATCCCGCAATCTTGGGTAGTAATGTGAACATTGTCCCCGATCCACCCATTAGTTTGTTTCTGCTCGTTAAATTTCCATTGAATGATGAGGGTGGAAGCTCCTTTCAGTTTGCAGCACTATTTATGTTCTCAAATGTAATGGACTTGATTTATTTACTTTAAAAAGGAATATAATTGCAATCGATTGAAAACAATTGTATACATGCTTACACATGAGATTAAATATTTTAACTTTAAAATATTTCTTTTTTTTATTCACCATTTCTCGTAAACTTCCTGTTATATTTTTGTAAGTTTTCATCATTTATTGATTTACAGAGCCAATCAGCAACTCTGGAAGACTTCCTAATTGCTCTGGATAGAGCAGTTGATAAACAGTTTCAGGAAAGAGAGGATCTGTGCAAGGACTGAGGCTTCATGCAAAGACTGAGGCTTCATGCAATTGGCTGCATTTTCTGATGAATATGGCCTGTACTTCTAAGAACCGAGACCTGTATGCAGTATCTCATTGGACAGGCTTGTATTTTTAGCCAAGGATTCAAGCCTTTATTAAATCCATGAACCGATGCCTTTTTATGGACTGCCGTCTTGTTTTCCAAACTATGTATTTATGTAGGCTAACATGACTATTGTTATGCCTCACAGATTAAGGTTGGTGTCTACCCTGTGGTCAAGATTTGTTTGGCACATGCACTGTTCACACTAGGATTCATAATGGGGGAGGGGAGGGGTAATTACTGGTTTGATTTACTGGTTTGATTGGCTATTTTGTGCTGAGATTTACATGTCATGTGCTAAAGCAATAGGAAATTGCCCCCTTTGTAATATTTTAAAGGGGAAATTCTGATAAAAGGGAAAATCCCTCTCACCAATGTGAGCACTAACATTTATGACTTTAACCCTTCGTGACCAACGCGGTCGTGACACGACCAATTGGACATGTACTTTTCAAAAAGTTATTTTACTTTGTCAAATAGTCTCACAGCAGTGATCCTGGTATTTGAAAAATCCCGAATATTTTTTTCTTCAGAAAATTAATGGGATTATGTGAAGATTTTTGAAAAAAGAAAGTGTAAAAAACGAAGGGAAAGTTGTGAAAATTAATTTTGGGAAAATAAAATTCCAGAAAATTGTAGTCATGTTTTGTACCCCTGGATGCTAGGAGTTAACTGTAAAGAGCTGTTAAACACAATGAAACGAACAAAAACAAGGTCCGTGGAAGTAACATTTTGTCGTTTGTACTGATTTATTTTATGAAGTTGCATAGGTATCCTTTCAGCAGTTTGTTCCAATTTATAGAAGTTTCTGGTTTGAAGGAAACCTAATATCTCAGGGGTACATCGATTCAAGAGTTAACTTACATGCGGCAGGCTTTCATGCTAGTACTGAACACCTCCTATATCAAGTACAGGTACAGGGCAGATTCTTAATTAGGGCCCTTCTGCCTTGGCGAGCGCCATCAGTCCTCCTTTCCCCCCTCAACTAGTGCTAGGGTATAAGGGGAGTAAAGTCACGGGTGGCTCCTGTCCAGCAAACCACATTAGGGCTCCTTTCTCGAATCTTCCATGTTTCTAGCGGTCAGTTTTTTTAAGTGTGAGAGCTTTTTCACCCTCGTATTCTACTTGTAGTGGTATGTAACCAACGAAATTACTTCCAGGATATTTACTTTTTGCCATTTTCATGATTTGAGGTACACTTCGGGGAAAGTGCTATTATAGTCCATTTTTGTTTTTAGTTTATATGATATATATATCTTGCTTAATATTTACAACTTTTAAAATAGTGCACAAAATGGAATGTACAGAATTCAGCCAGAAAATTGTATATTTTGCAAAGAAATTCCACTTGATATGCTTTTCTGTAATTTTAACTTTTCAGCCACCATAAGTGAAGAAGCCCATTGTGATATTGCTCAAAAGGCAAAAGTCCTTAAATATAATAGAAATATGTATCATAAATATATAAAGTCCTTGAATATAATAGAAATATATATCATAAATATATAATGAAGATTAAATTCAGAGACCTATGTGCTGTAGGGAGCTTAGGATGTATGTAACAAGAGGGATTCATTAGTTATTTATTTCTACTCGCTATATTGAAATGGTGATCAATTGCAGAAACCATGACAAATCTCAGTACCCAACAAGATTTTACAGGCTATTTTAAAGATTAAGGGTTTTTTTAACCCTTAAAGCCCCTGGGGTTTAAAATGTGACAAATAATATAAGGATTTTTTTTTCTTCAAATTAATTTTTCTTTTGCTTAACTTTTCAATAAAAAAAGTCCAAATAAAGAAAAACATAAATGAATTCTCGAAGCAAAAATTGCAAAAACATACTAATGACCACTAATTTACTCGTGAAAAACAAAAGCCGCACACTGCCGGAATTTGAACCAGGGGTGTGCACGTTGCCAGCTCGCACACTATCCACGACTTTTCCCATTTCAAGTATGGGTTTGTTTTTAAACTTAAATACGAGCATGAAGAAAGGAAGGGGTAGTTGCTCTTTTTGTTTTCAATTGAAAATATGTGATGTTAGCTTTCGTCACAATATTTTCCGTGTGTGGTAGGTGTACTATGATCCAGTTATAATTATTTTTTTAAATGGAAGTGTCAAGTAAACTTTAGAAAGAAAGAATTGTGTTTTTGTAAAACTGCCGTTTTTTCAATTCTTTTTAGTCCCATTTTATACACCAGTAGTGATCACATGTAATTAAAGGATTATTTATATTACAAAGAGAATTAGTTATTTTAGTTCCAAAGATTTATGTTTTGGACATTTGGCAGAGTGCTTCTTCCCATTGATACTCTCGTCTTGTACATTACATTTGTGCTTCTACATGAAACCCTATCAGTTCTTTGCAGTAGATTTCCTAAAAAATAGTTTGACCAGCGATTGTGAGTCATGGAGCTGAAGTACAAGTACCCTCTGTTTTGTAATTCATGATAAAGTTTGCATAGGTTCTAAGCAACACCAGTAAGCAGTGACGTAAGAAACTTCCAATTGAATTGCAGAAATTTGGCTTTTACATCCAAACAAGCTTGTAATTTGGAATATTGAAGGCATCTATATTAAAACAAGCTCCCCCAACAAACCTACATGCTGCAACGGTCAAATAGATCCAGTGTCGATCACAGGGTTCAATCCCAGCTGTGTCTGGAAAAGAAATGTTGGCATCTTTCATTTTGGCGTATTACATTGCAAAGAATTCACCACAAAAATGACCTAGTATTCCGTGTGATGTCATATTTGTAGATTCAAGATACATTTTCGTATGTATTTAAAATCAATTTTTCTTTTATCTAAAGTTAATGAGCAAGATGGGCAAAGTTCTTGTAGAGCGCAGAAATATTATACCCCATTTCAAGGATAAGAAAAACATTTTAAGAAAGGCAATTAATTTCAAAAGAAAAACATTAGTCTTGAATCTGCAAATATGACATCACATTATGCACTGCAAAGCGCAATAAGATATCATCAGGTCGCAGCTACCAAAGGTAAATGTTCGAGTAGAGGCGATCATCTGCACGTCTCACACACCTTAAGGTTAAGACCAGTCCAATTTTTGATATGTCAGCCAGGTCCTCCGTGGTCTACCTGGAACCCGTCTGCCATTTACCCTCCCCGTAATAAATGTAGTTGCGTCTCCCCTTACAGCATGTCCAAAATGATTCCTTTGGGCCATCAGGTGATTGAGGTTTACGCATTTTCCCTTTACTTTGATTAAGACAACTTTGTGACTCATATATGTGTTGTGTATGGGACTTAATCATTTTGCTATGAAGCCACATTTCAAAAGCATCAATCTTCTTCATGATATGTCGATTTAAAAGTCCAGGTCTTACTAGAATATAGGGAAGTTGACAAAACATAGCATCTACTGAGCTGCTTTCTAGTTGCTATTTTTACTGATTTAGACGTTAGAATGTCTTTCATGTTGATGAATCTTTGCCTGGCTATTTTGATTCTTTTTGTTATCTCCGTGTCTGTTGTTCCATCCTCTGTAATTGATTGACCTAAGTACTTGAACGTCTTCAGCTGCACTAAGCAAATTCCCTCTACTGTACTGTTAACCTTCGGTTTCACCACTACTTTACTTTCATCTACTATGTCGACAATCTTTTGTAGCGATGCTTCCAGACTCGGCAACAAGGGCGGTGTCGTTCACATAGGTGAAAGGATACATCCTTGACATACACCAACTAATTGGGACTCTTGATCACCTAATTTAATACATGTAGTTTGGTTCCAGTAGAGATTATGTATGAAATGTATGTCATTGCTGTCAATAGGTATTTTTGCAATGATTGTATCAGCATTTCATGGTGGACTATCAAACACTTTCTCATAATCTATGTAGCAGATATGTCTTTTCCAACTGGTTTCTTTAACAGTCCTTTATATGACGGGAATATTCTGTTAGCATGTTGAAAGGAATATTATGCCTTGGCCACACACATGTGGAAATTTCCAGTTGATAGTTTGGGGTGCTACCATTGTGTATTCTTATTTCTAATGCAAATTTCACTTGGTGAATAATAGGAAGATTGGAATTTGTGGATTATGCTGGGTGTAGGCGTCAGCTTAATCCTTCACCCATAAACACTCATGGCATGTTTGAAATTCAATTGGCACATTTGACTGACTGTCGCGGTGCCGTTAAACATCACCAAAACAAACCTTGAAATTCAATCATTTGTTCTATACAGAAAATGTTTAGGTTTTTCCCCCCATTTTGTTTCTTTAATTGTAGTATTGAAATGTATAATTCCTTTTCAAGAAATGTTTTTACCATTGCTGGTATACAAAAACGAAGAGACTTGTCAAAGTTGCTGAAAAATATATTTGATATAATTCTACAACAAAAGTAAAAAATGGCAAAATTGAAAACAAATGAGTAATCTGCTATGCACTTAAGTGAATACAAACAAAAGATCACTATTTGAAACTAAAGATCACTATTTGAACTTGGTTGTGCTATCTTGAGTTGTTGGTGAAGTAAACAGTGGCGAAGTGTAAATTACTTTCAAACAATAACATTGTTTTCTCTGTATACTGAACTGCTGCATGTATAAGCCCAGTCCTGAGAAATGCTTTTTAATTAAAGATTGTCAATTTGAGAGATTTACACAATCATGAAAATACTGCGATGTTTCTGAAGTAATCCATATAAAGCTGTTGAACATTGACGAGTGCCTGGCAAAGCAATCGGCTTTCTATCTGTAAGTAATGTTAGTTGGCTTTCTATCTGTAGTTGGCTTTCTATCTGTAAGTAATGTTAGTTGGCTTTCTATATGTAAGTAATGTTAGTTGGCATGTTAGTTGGCTTTCTATCTGTAGGTAATGTTAGTTGGCTTTCTATCTTTAGGTAATGTTAGTTGGCTTTCTATCTGTAGGTAATGTTAGTTGGCTTTCTATCTGTAGGTAATGTTAGTTGGCTTTCTATCTGTAGTTGGCTTTCTATCTGTAAGTAATGTTTGTTGGCTTTCTATATGTAAGTAATGTTAGTTGGCATGTTAGTTGGCTTTCTATCTGTAGGTAATGTTAGTTGGCTTTCTATCTGTAGGTAATGTTAGTTGGCTTTCTATCTGTAGTTGGCTTTCTATCTGTAAGTAATGTTTGTTGGCTTTCTATATGTAAGTAATGTTAGTTGGCATGTTAGTTGACTTTCTATCTGTAGGTAATCTGTTAGTTGGCTTTCTATCTGTTAGTTGGCTTTCTATCTGTAGGTAATGTTAGTTGGCTTTCTATCTGTAGTTGGCTTTCTATCTGTAAGTAATGTTAGTTGGTATGTTAGTTGGCTTTCTATCTGTAGGTAATGTTAGTTGGCTTTCTATCTGTAGGTAATGTTAGTTGGCTTTCTATCTGTAGGTAATGTTAGTTGGCTTTCTATCTGTAGGTAATGTTAGTTGGCTTTCTATCTGTAGGTAATGTTATAATGTATGATAGAGGACAAGAACATCAGTGATGCAACTAGAGTTGTGGGGCCAAAGGGTGTTTTGGGACCAGGGGAAATATAACAAGCATATAGCAGTGTCGTTGCTCAGAGGTCCCCCAAATTCATCATTTTTGGGAGGCCTGTAGTATTTACCTACCTTCCCACCCTATTGTTGCGCCACTGAAGAACATCGGACATTAATTTCAATGCATCCATAGCATGGACCTGACCTTTTAGGGAGTAATTAGCACCTTTGCTGGTACCTACACACATTGTACAAAGATTTTTGTGTGATGCATTTGATTTTTCAACAATTTTCCTCACCTTTTGTTACAAGCTCTTAACTTATTCTTTTATCATAAAAATAGAAAATGTATGACCAACTTAACCCCTAAATACCATATTCCTATAAATCAACTCCATCCCACATAGACAAGAACCAAGCCTACAAATGTAAAGAATGTTGTTGCTGTGGGAGCCGGAGCTCCGTTCCACCCGTCATCTGCCTTTCCATACAAGTCTTTTTCAAGTTCTTTCTCATTTTCAACTTCTTTCTCATTTTCTTCAACCTCCACTTCATTTTCTTTCAAGATTTCTTTAAGCTTTGGAGTGGGTTTAATCTTCTTGACCAATTTTTCAATTTACCTCCAAGTCATTTTGATGCATAAAAAAAACAGGGAATCTTCGGAGCTTCCTTCTACGGGGACTCCTGGACCCATATCACTTTGTGTGCCCCTACTTTGTCCATCTTAAGGGGTGTACCCTAAACTAAAACCCTTGGCGACACTCGTTTCCTTCTCCAATGTAGCTGATATCCTAAAAACAAGATATGGATAATATATCAAAGATTCGTTCTGGGGTCATTTCAAAAATTCAAACTGCACTTACCCATGCTTCTGGTACACAATTTAGATGATAGGCCGAGTAGATGTAGGACGGTAATTTACACACGCAGTCCAAATGTTTTTCATCATGGATGGAATTCAGGGGGCATCCTTCGTCTACGACCACGAAGCTAGTGCTGTGGGCTACACTGATGCTTGACTGCAAGTCACGCTTTTCAAGGCTTCGCTTTTTGCGCTTTTCATTTCTCTCAACAAGCTGATCGTAAATGAATGAAAAAGAAAGTTAAATCCTGTCACTAGTGGCTGCGCTATGGGCAGGGGTGTCGGAAGGAATTCGGGGCAGGGGTGACGGAAGGAATTCGGGGCAGGGGTGACGGAAGGAATTCGGGGCAGGGGTGACGGAAGGAATTCGGGGCAGGGGTGACGGAAGGAATTCGGGGCAGGGGTGACGGAAGGAATTCGGGGCAGGGGTGACGGAAGGAATTCAAGGGGCAGGGGTGCGGGCAGGAATTCGGGGCAGGGGTGACGGAAGGAATTCAGGGCAGGGGTGACGGAAGGAATTCAGGGCAGGGGTGACGGAAGGAATTCAGGGGCAGGGGTGACGGAAGGAATTCGGGGCAGGGGTGACGGAAGGAATTCGGGGCAGGGGTGACGGAAGGAATTCGGGGCAGGGGTGACGGAAGGAATTCGGGGCAGGGGTGACGGAAGGAATTCAGGGGCAGGGGTGACGGAAGGAATTCAGGGGCAGGGGTGACGGAAGGAATTCAGGGGCAGGGGTGACGGAAGGAATTCGGGGCAGGGGTGACGGAAGGAATTCGGGGCAGGGGTGACGGAAGGAATTCGGGGCAGGGGTGACGGAAGGAATTCGGGGCAGGGGTGACGGAAGGAATTCGGGGCAGGGGTGACGGAAGGAATTCGGGGCAGGGGTGACGGAAGGAATTCGGGGCAGGGGTGACGGAAGGAATTCGGGGCAGGGGTGACAGAAAATTATAGTGCCCTTGAGTGGCACTTTTGTCAAGTTTTTGAAAAAGTCCCAGAGACATGTGTCATTCCCCCTGTCCCCGGCTCCTACACATAGGCCTAGGATGGTTTGGGCATAGGCAGGGTTTGGGGGAGTAAGGGGGAACTTGACCCAGCCCCACTTTTTTTTTTATATTATAGCTTGATTTTACCCCATCACTTTTCACTTTCCTCCAATTTTCGGTAAGCAAATCTCGCCTATGGGTTGGAGGTTGGCAGAACCAATGGCCCATCAGGTGAATAGTTAAAAAGGCCTACTTTTTCATGCCCCCTTCCACCACAGCCGTCGGTGTTAGGTCCTCTGGTAAATGACATGCTTTAATAGTGTCAAATAAATTCTAAATGTATGTTACATCTATCTTCTATGTACTATGAAGGATTTGTGAGTAGAGTAAATTTATATTTCTAGCTTCAAGAATGACCTTAAATTTCATATAACTTTGAAAAGGCTACCTACCCAGGTCCGCCCTCAATTTTCAAAAGGGCACCTCCTGCCCCTGTCCGCCCGAACTTCCAATAGAAACCTTCTGCCGTCCGCCCCAACTTTCAGAAAAGCACCTGCCCCCATCCGCCCCAACTTTCAAAAGGGCATCTGCCCCCGTCCGCCCCAACTCTCAAAAGGGCACCTCCTGCCCTCCTCCGCCCCAACTCTTAAAAAGGGCCCGTCCGCCCCAACTCTCAAAAAGGCACCTCCTGCCCCCGTCCGCCCCAACTCTCAAAAGGGCACCTCCTGCCCCCGTCCACCCCAACTCTCAAAAGGGCACCTCCTGCCCCCGTCCGCCCCAACTTTTAAAAGGGCGCCTCGTTCCCCGTCCGCCCCAACTTTCAAAAGGGCGCCTGCTTCTTCCCTCCGCCCCAAATTTCAAAAGGGCACCTACTTTCCCTTACTAGCAGGCAGTCGCCCGTGGTTCCGACATCGCTGGTGGGTGGAGGAAGTGTAGAATTTGTGATTTCTAATAGAATTGTCATTTGGGGCATGGTGAAGACTCATCAGAATTTGCTGCACTACTTTCAAGAATTATGACAGACAATTTGAAAAAGGATTCACACCCATTTTTTTTTTTTTTTGCCAGAATTATTGTTTTTCATATTGAATTGTTCTCATTCAGTAATTTCATACTCTGCATGTTTACCACTTGGTGGTACTTACCCTGAAAATAGTGGTGATGATATATTCCCGAGTGGTTGCAGACAATGCTCTGTTCTCAAACTTAATGCTGTAGATATCGTCAGCGTGTTTGTACTGCTTTTCCAGTAGGACCTGGCAAGAGAAACAGTTATAGGCAGACACTTCAAAAGATTAATTCAGTGGTCAAGCAAGTCCTTCATTTAAAAGAGCTAGGATATTTTAAGAAACAAATGGTGAGGATTTCAACATTTGTATGCACTTATGGAGATTCTAGATTAATATAAACACACACTTAGTTGAGATGAGTACTTGTGGCGATAGGATTCGGGTTTTGAAATTCTTATCTGGTGGTAACAGTTTGAAGTTGAACAAAGAGTTCTCACGAATTGATATTCGATATACGAGTATAATATATATTTAAGTTTGAGCTTTTCGCAAAGGGTGTTTATTTGCCAGAGTATTTTTCAGTATTTTACTGTTGCGGTGGTAGTGTTAGTTGGGTTTTTATCGGGTGACCGAATCCTTCTTAGCTCGTCATCATGAGTTCAGGGACGCCTGCTTGTGAAGAAAGGAAAAGCAAGGGACGAAACTGAAGAAGAGGGCACTTTTTATGTAATCTTAAAAAGTAAAGGTCAAATTTGAGCATGACATAGGTCAACCATGCACTGATCCTATTTAAACTGTGCAAAATTTGACCTAACTACAGTCAAATTTGACCATAATCATAGTTGATCATGTCATGGTCAAATTTCACCATGCCTATTATAGAGTGTCGCTACTAGAGTCCTAACATAGTGATAACAAATCGGGTTTACATGTACCTGAGAGTGGAGAGGCACGAAGAAAGTAATAACTAATTTATGTCGAAAACCGCAATTAAAGAAAAAGAAGGTATCACAACTTTATTTATTGGCAGGGACTTATCACAAAAGGGCATTCCTTGCCTCCGTGAAATGGAAGGCACTTCTCTCCTCCTTGCGCCGTGAGGTGCTTAAGACGGAAGGCGTTGCCCCGTGGTGCAGGCGTCCTATATCAATTTACATCACATTTATCAAGTTGGTATAACGGAAAGTTTGATGTATACCACCTTATAGAGATAGGGTGGAATAAGAAAACATTTTGTTTTTTCCTTGGTGTACATCACATTTTCAATGAGAAAAAAAACATACCAAAGATATTTTGTTGAAATTGTCTCTATGACATCACAGATGTTGCCAATCAGTCACTTTTGTCCAAATTCAAAAATAGTTTTAAAATTTCGTAACTTAACGGAATAAGATATCATTTTTTTTTTCCAATACGTTTTCAAAAAAAAATTCTCTATCATATATGACAAAAAATAACATATTTGTTAATTATGTTTTCATGGGGGTTTCTGCCTCGATAAGCCTTTCTGGCTTGAGCAGATAACCCCCTCACTATCCCTTGCAAATTGTCACAAATGTATGTAAAGCTCAATTATTATTTTCTTAACCTGTATATTGTTGTATTTGCAAGAGAGTGAAAATAAAGTTACAATCAATCAATAGGTAACGTCTTCATAGGTAACGTCTCCATAGGTAACGTCTCCATAGGTAACGTCTCCATAGGTAACGTCTCCATAGGTAACGTCTCCATAGGTAACGTCTCCATAGGTAACGTCTCCATAGGTAACGTCTCCATAGGTAACGTCTCCATAGGTAACGTCTCCATAGGTAACGTCTCCATAGGTAACGTCTCCATAGGTAACGTCTCCATAGGTAACGTCTCCATAGGTAACGTCTCCATAGGTAACGTCTCCATAGGTAACGTCTCCATAGGTAACGTCTCCATAGGTAACGTCTCCATAGGTAACGTCTCCATAGGTAACGTCTCCATAGGTAACGTCTCCATAGGTAACGTCTCCATAGGTAACGTCTCCATAGGTAACGTCTCCATAGGTAACGTCTCCATAGGTAACGTCTCCATAGGTAACGTCTCCAGAGGTAACGTCTCCAGAGGTAACGTCTCCAGAGGTAACGTCTCCAGAGGTAACGTCTCCAGAGGTAACGTCTCCAGAGGTAACGTCTCCAGAGGTAACGTCTCCAGAGGTAACGTCTCCAGAGGTAACGTCTCAGAGGTAACGTCTCCAGAGGTAACGTCTCCAGAGGTAACGTCTCCAGAGGTAACGTCTCCAGAGGTAACGTCTCCAGAGGTAACGTCTCCAGAGGTAACGTCTCCAGAGGTAACGTCTCCAGAGGTAACGTCTCCAGAGGTAACGTCTCCAGAGGTAACGTCTCCAGAGGTAACGTCTCCAGAGGTAACGTCTCCAGAGGTAACGTCTCCAGAGGTAACGTCTCCAGAGGTAACGTCTCCAGAGGTAACGTCTCCAGAGGTAACGTCTCCAGAGGTAACGTCTCCAGAGGTAACGTCTCCAGAGGTAACGTCTCCAGAGGTAACGTCTCCAGAGGTAACGTCTCCAGAGGTAACGTCTCCAGAGGTAACGTCTCCAGAGGTAACGTCTCCAGAGGTAACGTCTCCAGAGGTAACGTCTCCAGAGGTAACGTCTCCAGAGGTAACGTCTCCAGAGGTAACGTCTCCAGAGGTAACGTCTCCATAGGTAACATATGTTCATATATAAAAAATATTTGTAGTACAAGTTATGTATTTTGAAGGGTCTGGAACGGGGCATGAGGATGAGGAGCAGGGCAGAATTACTCTTTTTCTGTGTTATTTCTTTATTTATTATTAATTTGTTTTTCAAAATTTGCAGTCAAAGACTTTCGAATTAAATTTTAGATCATAATTCAAATAAAAGTGAATGACCAGGGACGGATACAGTAGGGGCGGGGTATACACCCCTCCTTTGGTTCCAAGGTGTCCCAATTTTACCCCACTTTCATCCGATACTCACTCAATAAAAACGCAATTTTCAGATCACAGAAATCGATTAACATATCTCCATTCAATTTGAGCTATCCAAAAACTAAGAAGTTTCCGGAGCTTTGCCCATGGACCCTCGTGAGCAGTTGCGTATCCAGCTTTCAGGGGGGAAAGTGCCCGAAAATATGCACTACCTCATTTGAATTCTGGCTAAACGAAAAATAATAACTGATTAAGTTGTGGAACAAAGTCACTGCCAATTTTATATAATGGACGATTTTAAACAAATTTGGGCGATTTTATTGACCACATTTAGGCCAGTTTTAAACAAAATTTGGGACATTTTAAACTAAATTTCTGCGGTTTTCAAACAAATTTGTGTAATTTTTAACGAAAGTTTGCCAATTTTGGACCAAACTTAAGCGATTTTTAATCAATTTGAGCGATTTCCAACCCATTTTGGACTATTAAAAGAATTGGGCGAGTTTAACCAAATGAGGGCATTTTTAGCAAATATTGGCAATTTTTAACATGATTAACCAAATTCGGGCAAATTTTAAGCCAATTGGAGCAGTTTTAAACCCAAATTGGGCGATTTCTTAATGAGGCTTTGGCCAGTTTTTAGCCCAATTTTGCGCTATTTCTAATCAAGTTTGGGTGATTATTACCCTTAATCTTGGCCATTTTAAAGCAAAATTGGGCCATATCGTAACCAAATTTGGATTATTTTCAACCAAATTTAGGTCATTTCTTTAACATATTTGGATTATTTTACCAAATTTGGACAATTTAAAACCAAATTTGGTCAATCGATATTCATACCTAAAAATATATATACACAAAAATTTTGTTTTCTTTTCATGAGGAATTTTACGATATCGAGATAATGGGTAAGTTCACTAATACCAAATTTATGAATTTCGCAGCGGGTTGACCGAAAAAGAGATGGCTCGATCAAGAAAGTAAAACCCGTCAGGGGCAACTTTCCCCCTGTCCTACGCCATTTATAGATGTTTTTAGCCCAATTTTGCGCTATTTTTAATCAAGTTTGGGTGATTGTTACTCCTTAATGTTGGCCATTTTAAAGCAAAATTGGGCCATATCGTAACCAAATTTGGGTCATTTCTAACCAAATTTGGACCAAAATTTTACGACCAAGTATGCTGTGCCCCAGCGGAACAAAATTAGTGAATTTTCCAAAAAACAGGAAATTTTACCGGAATTTTCCGAATATTTAGCCCAAAATAGTCGTATTTTGACCAACTTATGAAGAAATGTCCGCAATTGCAAATAAACAAAAATTATTGGTATTATTTTTTGAATTGTTTTTATATTGATAATCCGAAACTAAACACTACTTTAAAAATTATGCAGATCAGTTTTTAGAAAAATTTACATATGATTCTCGTAAAATTTTAATTCATAACATTTAGAATTTGGATTATGTCGGAAAACTTAATATCATGACTTGAGATCCGGATTCGGAAAAATCGGGTTTTTAAGACCATCATTCGGAAAAATCGAGAACATTTTTCGGAATGATCGGAAATTTTAATATGGCTTTAATATGGAAACCTAAAACTGATTGGGAAAAATCGATAAATTTTAGATCCGGATTTGGTTGTTTTAAGAAAATGATTCGGAAAAATAAGGAAGTTTGATAACTTTCGTAGGCTCAGAAAAATTGGAATAAACGATTCGGGAAAAAATTGTCATTGCTCGATCACTGGAAAAATAAACCTAGGTACGCTATAGCTCTTTCAATAATCAACACGTTTTTCCCGAATTTTTAGATCGTTTACCTGAATTTGTTCTCATTCTCAAATATTGGAGGGGTGGGGTTCCCGAATTTTTAGACCGTTTACCCGAATTGGTTTTCATTCTCAAATATTGGAGGGGTGGGGGTGACACCCCCACACCCTCGGTCGCGACGCCCCTGCACTCGAGTATAAGTTTCATTTAATGTTGGCAGCCCATGTTCCACATGGCAGCACATGGCGGCCCATGTTCCACATGGCAGCACATGGCGGCCCATGTCCCACATGGCAGCCCATGTCCTACATGGCAGCCCATGTCCCACATGGCAGCCCATGTCCCACATGGCAGCCCATGTCCCACATGGCAGCCCATGTCCCACATGGCAGCCATGTCCCACATGGCAGCCCATGTCCCACATGGCAGCCCATGTCCCACATGGCAGCCCATGTCCCACATGGCAGCCCATGTCCCACATGGCAGCCCATGTCCCACATGGCAGCCCATGTCCCACATGGCAGCCCATGTCCCACATGGCAGCCCATGTCCCACATGGCAGCCCATGTCCCACATGGCAGCCCATGTCCCACATGGCAGCCCATGTCCCACATGGCAGCCCATGTCCCACATGGCAGCCCATGTCCCACATGGCAGCCCATGTCCCACATGGCAGCCCATGTCCCACATGGCAGCCCATGTCCCACATGGCAGCCCATGTCCCACATGGCAGCCCATGTCCCACATGGCAGCCCATGTCCCACATGGCATTCCACCTTATTTCACACATGGCATTCCACCTCATGTCCCACATGGCATTACAATATGTCCCACATGGCGTCCCATCCTATGTCCCACACTGGATCCCACCATATGTCCCACACTGGATCCCACCATATGTTCCACACTGGATCCCACCATATGTTCCACACTGGATCCCACCATATGTCCCACACGACATCCCTCCCTATGTCTCACATGGTATCCCTTTCTTATGTCCCCCATGGTATCACACCTTATGTCCCGCATCGGGCTTCTCACCCGATCCCCCGCCCCCTCCCACATGGCATAGCACCTTATGTACCACATTGGTTCCCGCCATATGTTCCACATGGTTTCCCTCCCCATGCTCTAATGACATCCCACTTTATGGCATCCCAGCCTATGTCTTATGTCACATGTGGCATCCCACTCTTGTGTCAAGCGTGGCATCCCACCCTATGTACCACATCGTTCCCACCCTATATCCCACATGGCTTCCCACCACATATCCCACATTGCATCTCATCCGATGCCCCACAGCCTCCCACCATATGTCACACGTGGTATCCCACCCTATGTCACACGTGGCGTCACACCGTATAACCCACATGGCATTCCACCCTATGTTCCACATGGCTACCACCTATGTCCCACATCCCATCCGGTTTCTCAACTAGCATTCCACCCTATGTCACATCCCACCCATATCCCACATAGCATCCTATTCGATGTCCCACATGGCATCCTACCCTATGTCACATGGCATCCCATCTCATGTCCATAAGACTCCAAGAGCCGTCTCGTCCTATCTATGAGTCCCTGATTGAAGTATGAGTCTCTCAGCTCATATAACTTATGCAAATGTCTGCTGAATAAGAAAATAAAGGCATGAGTCAAATAATCATGCCTGACATACCACATGCATGCTATATATCCCATCCTTGGTCCCACATGGCTCCCACTCATGTCCCCACATGGCTCCCACTCATGTCCCCACATGACATCCTGTCTCACTCCTTGACTGAGCATACCAAGTATTAAAGTTGTTATCAGTGCATACACTGTAGCAACTTTATGCAAATAAATAGAATAATAAAGGCCGAGTTTAATAATCATGATTGATAAAGCCGTTGGTGCACAAATATTTTAAAGAATTTTAAGTATTTTAAAGCAAGTTTAATGAGAGATAACTGAGGATCTCTGAAGAATATTGAAAAAGTATATCATCTGACAGTTATCTTCTACGGAAATAATTTGAAAAGAAAATTAGTCTTTAATCTGTCTAACTGGTCCCTGAACAATTCCAGCCTTCTTTTAGGATATCTGAAGAAACTTACTCTTGAGGAATTCTAAAGAAACTATCTTTAGCAGGCCGGAGACATGACGGACGAAATCGCCATAACATTGGTTCGCATTATGCTACGCTCACTACAAATGGAAAAATATATATGTATTATATTCGGTTTCAATTACCTGTTGCATCAATAGGTTTGAAGCTGTCCGCGTTACTTGTGTCAATCGATAGCACTAAAGTGAAATACCAAACCTGCGTGCATTGGTTCAGGTACTCTGTATAATCACATGGTGGGGCGTACAGAACGTCAAGATCCCCCAAGGCTTGCGATTGCATTAGATCTGCAAAATCAAAAGTATGTCAGATTCTCTGCTCACATGCCATACCAAGTCATTATTTCCTTTAAGTATTAAGCGTTCTCTTTCATTTGTGTACAGGAAAATGTAACATTACAAATATAATACAGCACGTATCGTTTAAGCCAGGGGTGTAGGAATCTTTCGAAAAATCGGGGGCACAACCCCTTAGGGAGTACTGTTCAAGTCATATGTCCCTGTCCCACTCTACATGCTCTATAGATAGAATAAGTGAGCCCAAAACAACAGAGTAAAGTAAAAGGGGCACTTCCGTTTTTAGAAATTGAAAAGGGGGCACTTTTCCAATAGGGCACATTGATCCCGTGTATGGGACTGACAAAAGTCACCAGTTTCTTACTATTGGGTCTGTAATTGAGGGGCACTTTTCATTTTAGAAATAGGCATTTGTCATTTTTTTTAAATGGGGAAGTGGGGGCACGTGCCCCAATGCCCCAGATTCCTACACTTATTGAAATCCGTAGGCTATACTGCACTGTTATTATTAATCTTTTAACAATAAAAGAAATGTCACTCTACAACCTCCAGTCATCATCGAACTTTTAACGGAATTAATCGAATAGCCTAGCAATGCACTTTTGAGGCTTAAGACCAGAAAATTACATGATAAATATAAAATTTGTGAAGTTACAATTGAGGCAAGCTTAGGAATATATTATCTTTTTTTTTTTATGATGAACATATTTCGAGCGTTTTCACATGATTATCATATTTGCTCGTCCTTCTGGCGTGTAGTTCAGTAGTTGGAAACCCTCTTGACGTATTAGGGGAAATGATAGACAAGCAGCGACCTCACCTGGACATCCAAGCAGTTCAATTCTCATTGCGATTTGGTTCTCCCAATCTGTTGGCTGAATTCTGAAATACTGTGCTCTGACCGGATCTGGAAAGTAGTTGCTGACAGCGGTTTGGGAATCAAAATTTCCAGAGAACTCCTAATAAAAGTGAATTTAACTCTCATGAATATTATTTTCTTAATATTGAGAGAGCCAACCGTGAAAATGATGTGTTCTGTAACTGTTCAGTGTAAAGCATGTCTTCCCAATTTTACAGATAACATCCAGTGGCGTATTCAGTGGTGGGTGGAAGAAGGGAGGGGGAGGGAGGGTCAAAAAATGCCGTAAGTGAACTGTAAGTGGGATATACCAGTATACAATGCTATATTGTATATTTGGGTAATAAATTGTAATTATAAATATAGGCTTACAAAGTCCAAATTTGGTGATAGACCTTTTTAAACACTGCAATTTGATGATTTTGCCCCAGTGAAATTTCGTAAGAATATTTTTACTGTTTGCCCCCGATAGGCTGGTACCGAAAGTTGAATATTTAATTGATAACATCGTTCCTACACCTTACGTTGCTCAAGTTTGAACAAAGATCTTGGGTATTAATTACACTGAGGCTTCTTGTAATCACATCGGTGATCACTTTCCCTCTATTTTCCTCAAATTGTTTTGGTACATCTTCAATTGACAAGGAAATCTTGAGAAACATTTAGCAAGCTTATATGTCCTGTCTTGCTTTGAACTTACTAATTCAGCTCCTTCATCGTTCGTTATCGTTGTCCATGTTAAGGCATCATCGCTGTACAATACTTTGTAGCTTTTAACGTATTGGTCAAATTCCTTCCCACGTCCCTGTGTAATAATGGCCGCGACAGGTTTTCCAGACGAGAGGTCAACCTTCAAACAAAAAAACAGGAATAAAGTTGAAAGACCATTCTATTTCAATGAAATAAATGAATAATTAATGTTTATAGCCACAAGGAATAAAGATAGGGACGCCTGCACGCGAAAAGACCAGGACGACAAAACGTATAGAACCCTAACTATCTGTGACGTTTATGATTTTGCCCCACATCCGGTAGGCGGCTTTCATTGTCCAGACTCAAAAATCCGGCCCATTCAGTGGCGTAGTTAAGAGAGGGGAGGGAAGGGGGTAAGGGAAAGCCGGGCCCTATAAGGGGTTTGTGAACAGATATAGCATTATACCTATATACCATAGGGGCCCGTTGGGCCCTAACTACACTACTGCACCCATTCATATTGTATTTGACACCGTGAAAAAGCCAGCGCTCTGGACCCTTGTTTACATATCAAACATAGCAATGTTCGTCGCCCAATGACAAATATAGGCCCCCTACATGTGTCCTATCATCTTCGACGCTTCATTCGTGTCACCGCATCTTTAACAGTTTAATCAGATATGTTTCTAAGTGAATGTAAATTATTCATACCTGAATATACTGACTGGCGTCAAACGTCCCAGCTACCCAGGCACCGGCACCAGTAAGTCGCCCCTGACTCGCTTCATATTCCGGGTCATTTACCCAATGTGAAGATGCTGTAATCTTCTCATCAGTTATCGTTTCATCCGCCATGCCGAGCGGGCTTTCGCATCCTGTGGAAATAAAGAGATCGGGACTTTCGTAAACTCCTATATATGTTAGTTGTTAGTATACCGGGCACAAATGGAGTGCTAAGATGTTTGTTTTAATATGGACCATGGTTATTTTCCCTCAAACCCCGCTTCTTCTTGTGTATCTTGATGTATTTTTACTATTGTTGAAACATGGCCCGAACAAAAATTCCTTGTACAGTATGTATGTATGTATGTATGTATGTATGTATGTATGTATGCCCTCATAAGATTGTTGTCAGCACTATTATGCCAGTTGCTTAATGGGCCAAATACTCTAGAGGTTACATCCCCGAATGGGCATGTCTTCATAATTCTTATACTTTAATGATGCCTTAACGCTCTTGATGGCACGTCCCCATAACTGCAAGTTCCAATCCGACTCAATATAGGGTGAGAGGTGTGCACCGCACGGTGCCTGATAATTGCCCGGGCAGCTAATTGTTTTCCCAAACATGATAGCAATTGTACAATTTAGTTAAGTAAGGGTAGGGTTAAGATTAGGGTTCAGACAGTAAGCCAATCAGACGAGGAAATTTGCGCCATTACTATCGTGTTTGGGTAATGCAACTGTGGATACGTTACACGTGGCCCGAGAGCCAATTTTCTCACCTGTAGAAGGGGCCCCAAATCCCATCGTTGCACTATGCATTGTCGGAAAAGTTACCTTAGGCTTTGCTATTCATAATTCACAATTCAAAACTTATGTTTTCTTAACCTCTTGTGGGGACACTTTTGATATGACTCAGCGTGTTAAGCGGATTTGCTGAAGTGTAAGTGAGAGATCTGTATTTATACACTGAAATAAGCAAGTCTGGAGAATCCGTTACTGTCTGGAAAGCAAGTTCAACTTCTACTCTTGATCTGAAAGAAACAAAGATATAGGATTGAAAGACATACTGACTAAGGTTACGTTTTGTGTAGGTATGCAGATAAGATCATTCGATGTTTACAGGGGGCCCAACATCTCCCTCCCTCCCTGTCGAGCGACTAATCCCTCCCGTTTGGGACAGTTGATGGAAGCCAACATCTTCCCCCTCCCTGTCGAGCAACTAATCCCATCTAGTCTGAGAGTTACCCCCTTCCCCTCATCGGGTAGCATGTAGGTGGTCTACATCTAATTAATTAAGCCTCATACATTTTAATTTTCTGGAGAGACTGGTACAAACCCAATACCTTCATGAAAGCCCTGGCTCCTCCCTCATGATGTATAAGTACAAGACAAAACTATCATATTAGTCATGATGTATAAAGTACAAGACAAAACTATCATATTAGTCATGATGTATAAAGTACAAGACAAGACTATCGTATTAGTCATGATGTATAAGTACAAGACAAAACTATCATATTAGTCATGATGTATAAGTACAAGACAAAACTATCATATTAGTCATGATGTATAAAGTACAAGACAAAACTATCATATTAGTCATGATGTATAAAGTACAAGACAAAACTATCATATTAGTCATGATGTATAAGTACAAGACAAAACTATCATATTAGTCATGATGTATAAGTACAAGACAAAACTATCATATTAGTCATGATGTATAAGTACAAGACAAAACTATCATATTAGTCATGATGTATAAGTACAAGACAAAACTATCATATTAGTCATGATGTATAAAGTACAAGACAAAACTATCATATAAGTCATGATGTATAAGTACAAGAAGATGTGTAACACCTCTTCACTTCAGCTTAAAAAAGCGGGCCAACACCCCAGGCCAACCTTTATAGAACATACCATCATCCCAAAGATATTAGATGGCATTTTCAGCAAACATCGCAAAAGTTTGCGAAACTTCCCCTTTTTGCCTTTCTGATACAAAAAAGACCCGAAACTAGATTCTTTCATCATAGGTTTCAATAGGGAAAATAATTAGTTGCGTGCTACCTTGAATTTGTGTCGGGGGAAACGGCTATCATTGACCCCCTCTACTACATCTCGCCGGGTGCTCATGCAACCGACGTTCACCATATACGCATACTTACAAATCAATATCTTCTTCAGAGTCGTCATAAAGATACACAGTTGTTACAATAGCATACATGAAAATTGGTCTCACTCGCTCAGTTGAACTGATAAGGAATCTGAAAATAAAACAAGATGACAAAATACATCAATTTCTCAGTGCCGTCGGAAGGTATTTGGTATTGGCATTTACTTAAAGTTTATAGCGCGTTAACACTATCAGAGCGCATAGCGCGATGTTTCCGGCGTGGGGTCCAGAGGCCTGTAAGCAGGGTGCAGTAAGGAGGGGCCCAGCCTGTAAGTTGGGTCCAGGAGTATGGCGAAGCCCCCGGAACCTGGTGCATTTTACCTCTTTTGTGGGTCTAAAATGATCTCACTTAAACCCATTTTGGGGTGTACAGTGAGACAGGTCTGCAGGTAGCAGAGCATTTATTAAAGGAATTTTCACTGGTTACGGGGCCACTTGATAGGTTGGTTGTGAAAAGAAGCAGAGGCCGGGCAGCGGAGGCAGCTTCCTCCCCCGAGAGTATTTCTTTGTATCGAAGAAAACTTTTAGAATTTGGCAAACTTTCCCGATAATCAGATGTCATATAACTTGAAAAATATTCCGAAAATCGAAAAAAATTGTCCGAAAATTAACTGGAAACGTATAGCTTTCCTTGGCCGGGTCCTTAGACCCCACGCTACAGCTGGCAGATCCGCCCACCCCACTTCACTCCCACCCCATCCCCAAAAGTAATAATGATACAATAATAATAATGAATAAATAAATAAAAACCTGGCTACGCCTTTGCCTTGCGTCCCCATTCCAATGTTGGAAATGGACACTACAAATTGCATAGAAATGGAAAAAGCAGGGAGTTTTCAGAAGTATATTTACCCATCTCCTCCCCCTCCCCACCCCCACCCCCTCCTTCCCCCTTTATCCTTCCCCTCTAAGTAAAGTGAACTTAAAGAGCTTTTCCAGTTTTGGTAAAAAAAAAATTATTCAATTTTCTAAATATTTTAACTGACCTCGAGAGAGCAATCCTTAGTAGCCGCCAGTACAACACGGCGTAACTCTCTACGTAAGACGGCGTAATGTCCCCTCTGTCGGTGGATAGAGGTCTTACGTTGGTCAAATAAAGAGTAGTGTTGAACTCGATGGATTCATTGTAAACATTTCTCTCCCATATAGACTCGTTGTTTGTGTTTAAGCAATTGAAAAGTGCGTCTATACTCCCTGTAAAGGTAACAGAATACAATCGTGTTGAAAACTATATCTGCATGCATGTTTTAACAGTTTTGAACAATTTTCACGCCTCGTATATCGATCGAGTCGAGGTTTTCTTGAGAGCTATTTGCGCGAATAGTCTTGCGAAATTTGGGGTAATATTTTGTCGCCGCGTTTTGGAGAATTTGAAGACTTTGGAATAAGCTGGAGATTTTTTGATTGAAAGGCTGTAAAGACTTTCCAATCCAGAAAAACCAATAATTTGAATGAACAAACAAGACAGTCTGAACAAGATCTGCATTTTATGTAACGATGTATTATTTAATTTCGAACACTTATGCCATCTGCAGCCCATATAGTGATGAGTCCAGAGACGGGAGGACGAATGGTCCAACCAACAAATATCATCTAATTATGAAAAAGAAAAAGAAAAGTACTGCTCTCCTCCACCATTCTAGGACCTTGGCCGCGCCTTTTCTTAAATGATAGCATATATAGAAACCGTAAATTCTTACCTTCAAAAATGTACGAATCGGTGCGAATTGAATCTACATGGCCGTCACCTTGAGTATATTGAGTAAATAGTTGTTTATTACCCGGTGGAACTGGTGTGTAGCTATCCTTAAAATATCCACTAGATGCCTGGAGAGGAAATAAAAGGTCGGGAAATGCAAGTGTATTTTAATCATAGTTTTTCTAGAGTAAGCCTATTATTATTATTATTATTATTCTGCAATTTTTTCATAGCGCCGTATCTAATCAGAAATTGCTCTAAAGCGCTTTACAATAAAAGACATACAACTTTAAGAAAATATACAGATATATAAACCGTAAATGTAAAGCAAGAACTGTCGGAAGGACAATATGCTCGACTATTCAAAGCTAGTATAGAGAATGGGCTTATTGAGGGAAGTATATACAGAAATACTTGACCTTTGAAAGATGCACTTACATTTTCGTTTGCGTTGTTAATTTTTACAACATTTTACTAAAAGCTTTAAAGTATCTTATGAGTTTACCCAGATATTGTAAGACAACAAAAAGCTAATGTCAATAAAAGAATGTCATTTAGCCTCCCTTCCAACATGCACCTCCCCAGAACTGCATCATGGATTGTAATAAAACTTCCAATTTAAGAAAATATGTGTGTCGAGCAAAGTCAAGCAACATGGACAAATTTACAATAAATTTAAGCAAAATTATGCGAAGCGATATCGTATGACAAACTAGACATTGGAAACGATACAAATCCCACCACTGCTAATAACGCATTTTCAAAAAGTCCCACATTCCATCCCAACCTGTCCCGAATGTCATCACCCGCCTATAATCCATGCAATCACACATGAAATCCAGATGACCATCACACCACATGCCATTCCACCCTGTCGCATATCCAGATGACCATCACACCACATGTCGACCCACCCTGTCGCATATCCAGATGACCATCACACCACATGTCGACCCACCCTGTCGCATATCCAGATGACCATCACACCACATGTCGACCCACCCTGTCGCATATCCAGATGACCATCACACCACATGTCGACCCACCCTGTCGCATATCCAGATGACCATCACACCACATGTCGACCCACCCTGTCGCATATCCAGATGACCATCACACCACATGTCGACCCACCCTGTCGCATATCCAGATGACCATCACACCACATGTCGACCCACCCTGTCGCATATCCAGATGACCATCACACCACATGTCGACCCACCCTGTCGCATATCCAGATGACCATCACACCACATGTCGACCCACCCTGTCGCATATCCAGATGACCATCACACCACATGTCGACCCACCCTGTCGCATATCCAGATGACCATCACACCACATGTCGACCCACCCTGTCGCATATCCAGATGACCATCACACCACATGTCGACCCACCCTGTCGCATATCCAGATGACCATCACACCATGTCGACCCACCCTGTCGCACATGTCGACCCACCCTGTCGCACATGTCGACCCACCCTGTCGCACATGTCGACCCACCCTGTCGCACATGTCGACCCACCCTGTCGCACATGTCGACCCACCCTGTCGCACATGTCGACCCACCCTGTCGCACATGTCGACCCACCCTGTCGCACATGTCGACCCACCCTGTCGCACATGTCGACCCACCTGTCGCACATGTCGACCCACCCTGTCGCACATGTCGACCCACCCTGTCGCACATGTCGACCCACCCTGTCGCACATGTCGACCCACCCTGTCGCACATGTCGACCCACCCTGTCGCACATGTCGACCCACCCTGTCGCACATGTCGACCCACCCTGTCGCACATGTCGACCCACCCTGTCGCACATGTCGACCCACCCTGTCGCACATGTCGACCCACCCTGTCGCACATGTCGACCCACCCTGTCGCACATGTCGACCCACCCTGTCGCACATGTCGACCCACCCTGTCGCATATCCAGATGACCATCACACCACATGTCGACCCACCCTGTCGCATATCCAGATGACCATCACACCACATGTCGACCCACCCTGTCGCATATCCAGATGACCATCACACCACATGTCGACCCACCCTGTCGCACATGTCGACCCACCCTGTCGCACATGTCGACCCACCCTGTCGCACATGTCGACCCACCCTGTCGCACATGTCGACCCACCCTGTCGCACATGTCGACCCACCCTGTCGCACATGTCGCCACCCCGTCGCACATGTCGACCCACCCTGTCGCACATGTCGACCCACCCTGTCGCACATGTCGACCCACCCTGTCGCACATGTCGACCCACCCTGTCGACCCCACCTGTCGCACATGTCGACCCACCCTGTCGCACATGTCGACCCACCCTGTCGCACATGTCGACCCACCCTGTCGCACATGTCGACCCACCCTGTCGCACATGTCGACCCACCCTGTCGCACATGTCGACCCACCCTGTCGCACATGTCGACCCACCCTGTCGCACATGTCGACCCACCCTGTCGCACATGTCGACCCACCCTGTCGCACATGTCGACCCACCCTGTCGCACATGTCGACCCACCCTGTCGCACATGTCGACCCACCCTGTCGCACATGTCGACCCACCCTGTCGCGCACATGTCGACCCACCCTGTCGCACATGTCGACCCACCCTGTCGCACATGTCGACCCACCCTGTCGCACATGTCGACCCACCCTGTCGCACATGTCGACCCACCCTGTCGCACATGTCGACCTACCCTGTCGCACATGTCGACCCACCCTGTCGCATGTCGACCCACCTGTCGCACATGTCGACCCACCCTGTCGACCCCCCTGTCGCACATGTCGACCCACCCTGTCGCACATGTCGACCCACCCCACCCTGTCGCACATGTCGACCCACCCTGTCGCACATGTCGACCCACCCTGTCGCACATGTCGACCCACCCTGTCGCACATGTCGACCCACCCTGTCGCACATGTCGACCCACCCTATCGCACATGTCGACCCACCCCGTCGCACATGTCGACCCACCCTGTCGCACATGTCGACCCACCCTGTCGCACATGTCGACCCACCCTGTCCACCCACCCTGTCGCACCCCACCCTGTCGCACATGTCGACCCACCCTGTCGCACATGTCGACTCCCCCTGTCGCACATGTCGACCCACCCTGTCGCACATGTCGACCCACCCTGTCGCACATGTCGACCCACCCTCGCACATGTCCACCCTGTCGCACATGTCGACCCACCCTGTCGCACATGTCGACCCACCCTGTCGCACATGTCGACCCACCCTATCGCACATGTCGACCCACCCTGTCGCACATGTCGACCCACCCTGTCGCACATGTCGACCCACCCTGTCGCACATGTCGACCCCCACCCTGTCGCACATGTCGACCCGCACATGTCGCACATGTCGACCCACCCTGCACATGTCGCACATGTCGACCCACCCCCACCCTGTCGCACATGTCGACCCACCCTGTCGCACATGTCGACCCACCCTGTCGCACATGTCGACCCACCCTGTCGCACATGTCGACCCACCCTGTCGCACATGTCGACCCACCCTGTCGCACATGTCGACCCACCCTGTCGCACATGTCGACCCGCACATGTCGACCCACTGTCGCATGTCGACCCACCCTGTCGCACATGTCGACCCACCCTGTCGCACATGTCGACCCACCCTGTCGCACATGTCGACCCACCCTGTCGCACATGTCGACCCACCCTGTCGCACATGTCGACCCACCCTGTCGCACATGTCGACCCACCCCGTCGCATGTCGACCCACCCTGTCGCATGTCGACCCACCCTGTCGCACATGTCGACCCACCCTGTCGCACATGTCGACCCACCCTGTCGCACATGTCGACCCACCCTGTCGCACATGTCGACCCACCCTGTCGCACATGTCGACCCACCCTGTCGCACATGTCGACCCACCCTGTCGCACATGTCGACCCACCCTGTCGCACATGTCGACCCACCCTGTCGCACATGTCGACCCACCCTGTCGCACATGTCGACCCACCCTGTCGCACATGTCGACCCACCCTGTCGCACATCGCCATGTCGACCCACCCTGTCGCACATGTCGACCCACCCTGTCGCACATGTCGACCCACCCTGTCGCACATGTCGACCCACCCTGTCGCACATGTCGACCCACCCTGTCGCACATGTCGACCCACCCGCACATGTCGCACATGTCGACCGACCCCCTGTCGCACATGTCGACCCACCCTGTCGCACATGTCGACCCGACACATGTCGACCCACCCTGTCGCACATGTCGACCCACCCTGTCGCACATGTCGACCCACCCTGTCGCACATGTCGACCCACCCTGTCGCACATGTCGACCCACCCTGTCGCACATGTCGACCCACCCTGTCGCACATGTCGACCCACCCTGTCGCACATGTCGACCCACCCTGTCGCACATGTCGACCCACCTGTCGCACATGTCGACCCACCCTGTCGCACATGTCGACCCACCCTGTCGCACATGTCGACCCACCCTGTCGCACATGTCGACCCACCCTGTCGCACATGTCGACCCACCCTGTCGCACATGTCGACCCACCCTGTCGCACATGTCGACCCACCCTGTCGCACATGTCGACCCACCCTGTCGCACATGTCGACCCACCCTGTCGCACATGTCGACCCACCCTGTCGCACATGTCGACCCACCCTGTCGCACATGTCGACCCACCCTGTCGCACCCACCTATCGCGCACATGTCGACCCACCCTGTCGCACATGTCGACCCACCCTGTCGCACATGTCGACCCACCCTGTCGCACATGTCGACCCACCCTGTCGCACATGTCGACCCACCCTGTCGCACATGTCGACCCACCCTGTCGCACATGTCGACCCACCCTGTCGCACGACCACCCTGTCGCACATGTCGACCCACCCTGTCGCACATGTCGACCCACCCTGTCGCACATGTCGACCCACCCTGTCGCACATGTCGACCCACCCTGTCGCACATGTCGACCCCACCCTGTCGCACATGTCGACCCACCCTGTCGCACATGTCGACCCACCCTGTCGCACATGTCGACCCACCCTGTCGCACATGTCGACCCACCCTGTCGCACACATGTCGACCCACCCTGTCGCATGTCGACCCACCCTGTCGCACATGTCGACCCACCCTGTCGCACATGTCGACCCACCCTGTCGCACATGTCGACCCACCCTGTCGCACATGTCGACCCACCCTGTCGCACATGTCGACCCACCCTGTCGCACATGTCGACCCACCCTGTCGCACATGTCGACCCCACCCTGTCGCACATGTCGACCCACCCTGTCGCACATGTCGACCCACCCTGTCGCACATGTCGACCCACCCTGTCGCACATGTCGACCCACCCTGTCGCACATGTCGACCCACCCTGTCGCACATGTCGACCCACCCTGTCGCACATGTCGACCCACCCTGTCGCACATGTCGACCCACCGCATGTCGACCACATGTCGACCCACCCTGTCGCACATGTCGACCCACCCTGTCGCACATGTCGACCCACCTGTCGCACATGTCGACCCACCCTGTCGCACATGTCGACCCACCCTGTCGCACATGTCGACCCACCCTGTCGCACATGTCGACCCACCCCTATCCGCACATGTCGACCCACCCTGTCGCACATGTCGACCCACCCTGTCGCACATGTCGACCCACCCTGTCGCACATGTCGACCCACCCTGTCGCACATGTCGACCCACCCTGTCGCACATGTCGACCCACCCTGTCGCACATGTCGACCCACCCTGTCGCACATGTCGACCCACCCTGTCGCACATGTCGACCCACCCTGTCGCACATGTCGACCCACCCTGTCGCACATGTCGACCCACCCTGTCGCACATGTCGACCCACCCTGTCGCACATGTCGACCCACCCTGTCGCACATGTCGACCCACCCTGTCGCACATGTCGACCCACCCTGTCGCACATGTCGACCCACCCTGTCGCACATGTCGACCCACCCTGTCGCACATGTCGACCCACCCTGTCGCACATGTCGACCCACCCTGTCGCACATGTCGACCCACCCTGTCGCACATGTCGACCCACCCTGTCGCACATGTCGACCCACCCTGTCGCACATGTCGACCCACCCTGTCGCACATGTCGACCCACCCTGTCGCACATGTCGACCCACCCTGTCGCACATGTCGACCACCCTGTCGCACATGTCGACCCACCCTGTCGCACATGTCGACCCACCCTTCCACCCTGTCGCATATGTCGACCCATCCTGTCGCATATGTCGACCCACCCTGTCGCATATGTCGATCCACCCTGTCGCATATGTCGACCCACCCTGTCGCATATGTCGACCCACCCTGTCGCATATGTCGGCCCACCCTGTCGCATATGTCGACCCACCCTGTCGCATATGTCAACCCACCCTGTCGCATATGTCGACCCATCCTGTTCAACATGCCAATCCATTCTGTTCAACATGCCAATCCACCCTGTTCAACATGCCAATCCACCCTGTTCAACATGCCAACCCACCCTCTTATACATGCCAATAAACCCTGTCTAACATGCCAACGCATCCTAACGAACATCCCACCCCACCCTGCCCTACATACAATTCCACCCTGTCCCACATGAACTCCCACCCTCGCCCTAATTCCTTCAGCTACTTTATAATCAGGTCATATTCTACCCCACATTCCACTTATTGTTTATATTTCCAAACCTTTAATTCAAAATTCTTTAAGAAGGCGAGGAAACTTTTATTTGCTTCTTTATGCATGGCGAGACAAACATTTTGATTGCTATTCATGTCAGCAATGTCAATATCATAACAACTAGAAAGGTGAAGTTGATAAGTCTTGCTTGCATATATTTTGATCTCGGGTCAAACATTTTGCAGCAAAGTCTATTTTTATGCAAATATCCTAATTAGTATGCACACTATGCCTCACCATTAAGTGTTAACAATGCCCTTCCCATATACTATATGATCATTTGTTTAAGCAAATTCACCACACCCACTTTAATTTAACGACGACGACGAGTGAACACACAATTACAATGACGGGGTCGTCGCCTGCGTATTCGGTTATGATAGTAACAATGCTATCACGAAACGCTTAATACGACCTGGACGAGAACACAAGTACGACGTACGGACAGACATAACATCGACAAATGTCCACGGCCTTTGATAAACAGTTGTGGTGCACTGGCGTTTTGATTCAAGAGCTACCACAGATAGAAATATATGAAAATATGCAAATGAAAATAATTTGCTATGCAAATAAGCTAATTAGTATGCACACAAGCCCCTAATCATGCTCAACTTAACAGTAGCAATGCCCTCTACCACTAAACCAAGATATTATATCAGGTTAATTTTGTACGAAAGAATTCTTATGCTAATAACCTAATTAATATGCACACTACACCTCACCATTGAGTGTAGACATTGCTCTTTACATATATGATCATTTGTGCAAACAAAATCCCTCATCCACTTTAATTTAAGAGATATCATAGATACAAATATTTTCATTGTTATGCAAATAAGCTAATTAGTATGGACAGTACCTATGCCTATGCCAAGTTATATGAATGTACACCTTCATAACTTAAGTTCTGAAATTTTTAACCAAATACTTTAACCATAACTTGACCGGACAAATGTTTTCATTGTTATGCAAATAAGCTTATTAGTATGCACACACAACCCCCTCCCCCTCCCCAATCATGCTTTTTTTAACAGTACCCATGTCATCTACCCCTATGCCAAGTCACATGAATGTACACCATTCATAAGTTATGAAAACTTCTAACCAAAAACGTTTAACCAAAAACTTTAACCAACTGACAAATATTTGTATTGGTATGCAAGTAAGCTAATTAGTATGCACACACACAACCCTACAATTCTGCTCATTTGACTAGTGTCCATGTCCTCTACCCCTATGCTAAGTCACATGAATGTACACAAAACTTTTAACCAAACTTTTAAGCGGACGCCGACGCCGGGGGTAGTAGAATAATTATATTATTCTTCAAATAGTCGAGCTAAAATTGTTTTTGTTTTTTAAAGGGTAAAAAAGGGCATATGTACAATAAATGTGTGTAAAATGAGAAATGCATAGATAAAACCGACATTACAAATAGTGTAAAAAGCACGATTAAAAGAAAGCAGATCGAAACATAATTTTTTACAAATTTCTTAAAATCCTGTTTTTGGCACATTTGGCTTCATCATATAAAATTATTCCACAATTTAGCAGCTGAACAGCTGAATGATCAAATCACCTGTTTCCGTACGTAACAGGTTGTATGACAGGTTTTGTAAGTAATGACTTACAGGGGTTAAACCATTTAGTGACTTATATGTATATTAAATGATTTTATAACTGGACCTGCAATGAATGGGGAAACCAATGTTAGTCACGTAAGACAGGTGTAATTTATTATTATTAATGTACTATTATTATCTCCGTGCCCCACCCCACCCACCTCTTCCATGGCGTATTAATACTTTTTTTTTAGTGGTGGCAAAAAATTATCAAATTTTCCAAATAATTTATTATGTTCTTTTCTACAGTTTCGTAAAAGGAAGCCACAATTGTTGTTTTAATGCGGCCCGGCCAGGATTGATTGAGGAATTTTGGAGTACATTCTGAAATAAAACTCAACGGGGCTTGAGTAAACAGTGTAATATTCGGGAGGGGTGTTGCCATAAAGTCCATGCAGTTCCATAAAATATGGAACATAATGGATGATATAGTAATAAAAAAAATCTTCTGTTAAATATTGCCCTTCATTTAGGCAAGATGTATGCCTATGAGAGATATACTGTCAAATGTACCACACTATTTTAGCGGTGGCTCTATAAACATCAACAAGGGGTCCAGGTAATCCAACAGGGAGGTCTAAGTTATATATTTACGATACCTTGGCACGCAGCCATGCATAAGGTTAAGGCCAGGGGTCGTTCAAGGGCCCCCGTCAGGGTGAAATCCCGACGGGCGTTCACGGTGGCGCCAAAAGATTTGGTGGTTTGGGGGTTACAAATTAGGCTTTCATAACCAAAATGTTATGTTATTGCACTTACAATAACTTTTACTAAATCTTCCAAAATTTCTTGTGTGTACCAGGGTTGCGTTGTAAAGTAATATGAAACTCAAAACCAGAGAACAGCGTTACCAACTGAATTCCCCTATACGGGAAGTGAAAGGGGGAAATTCCCCCGGGCCCAAGATCCAAGGGGGCCCGGATCATAAGAGACCGTACACATTATACGGGGTCCGGATTTTCAGCTTTCCTCCCAGGCCCCTGATTTTCAGTCCCAGCCCCCTCCTTATCCCCCCAGGCCCCGACATTCCTCTCGATCTCACTGCCTATACGTCAACCATTTGGCCGCGACTCTCAATTAGAGCCACCATTGGTCATTATCACCAAAACACTCGATCGAGGAAAGAATGATCAGCAATTTCCATTTACGACTTGAAAAGACCGGGTTAATTTTGAGATACCAGATGAATCATTGTGAGCCACTCACATCAAAAGCTACATCGGCGAATATATTAGAGCAGCTTCCAGTGTTGTGGTGTTTCAGCTTGCCACTGTTGTTCGTGATGATAGCCGTAGTACCATTCAAGTCGTATGGCTGAAAGTCCAATACCCATAGCTCGTCCTCGTTTTCCGTATCTTCCACCTCAACGTCGAGATAAACCTGTTTAAGCAAAATTAATCAATGATATCAACAATAGATTTATTATGTTTTAAGTATAAAATCTTCTTCAATTTTTCAAATATATTAACTAGTATTAAAAAAATCAATGACGCTACCCCTAACACCATAAAATACCCCTTACACCCTAAATAAAGTTTAACTATTGAAATAAGATGCGATTTTTTAGAACGCTTGTAGTTTTCCGATTTGTTTTAACTGGAAGTTCATTCCACGGTCTACCAGTTTGTTGCTTTATAGTTTATAAATTTAGAAACGAATAATAAACACTTGAAGATTACTCAGATGTCAAGCAGGTCATGCATCAGAGATATTAGTTTGGTATCATTAGTGTAGAAACGACTGAACCAAGACAAGTTGTGACATGACAGCCTCAAAAGTCTTTGAAGTATTCTATCATATTTTGCGTTTAAAAACCATTGGATATGTCAGGAAAAAAGAAACACAATCTTGTACGGGTATCTATAAATTACCACCTGTAAAGATTTCGAAAAAAAACTAATTCAATTAAAACAAAGTTTGATAAATTCTCATTAAAAGCATTAATTAATAATAAATCATAATAACAAGCATTTATTATGCGCGTTTCCCCCAAGGCTCAAAGCGCTTACAAATATACAGAGTAATAAACATGCATCATATAAACATTATAAATAACAGCATTTCATAAATAAATGATTAATGCAGTCAATAGATAGAAAAAATCAAACAAAAAGTTAAGTTTTCAATGACTTCTTAACAGTTTTAACAGAAGGTGACAGTCTGATAAATAAAAGTTTATTCCAGTCGCGTATAGCAGTTACAGTGAATGATTCGTCACTCGCCTGCACCCTGGTTCTTGGGCAAGTAAGGCGTCGGGTGTCATTAATAGATCTTACATTTTTCCTTGCTGAGATATATAAAGATAAACAATTAAATGAAGGTGCTTGCTTAGTTAGACATTTGTATACATATAACAAGTGTTTAAAGATAATGCGCTGGCGAATAGGTAAGTTTATTCCAGTCGCGTTTAGCAGTTACAGTGAATGATTCGTCATAATTTTCAAGTTATGAACTAAGCAAAGTTTCAAGATTTCTTAATTTGCGCGAAATTTGTGATATAGTAAGAGGAAAACATCTCAATATCTTTGTAATACTTTCAATTCTGTTCATCAAATTCATCTTCTTGTGAATTTCAAAATGTCCGTTGTAGATACATGATCAAGTTCTGAAAACATATGGTCGAAGTCCAGTTCTATATTTCAAACAACATTGACAGAGGAATGAAAAACAAAAGGTTTTACAAAAGGCAATGAAGGATCCTTCCCCCTTTTGATGTCACATATTATTGAGCAATAGCAGCTGAAAATTTAAAGTGGTGTAAATTGCTTAATTCTTAACCATTTTTTGCTGTTTTAACGGTTTTTAATCATATTTTAAACCAATTAAAAAGCCCATGTTGCCTCTAGCTGTTCATAGTCCTTTAAATGCAGAATCACACTAAATTTTTTAAGTTTAAATTTCCTCCCTACTTTGAAATATTGACCACGCAGTAAGGAAAATTTCACAATTTTAAAATCATATCGAAGTCATAACATTCATTTATGAAGGTTTCTATTTATTTCAAAACTTGCCGCAGAGTATCAAAGATGGCAAAATTGAAGTGATTTAAAGATTCCAATACAAAACTGGTAGTGGCTTGAGAGCCACGACTGAAAAGAAAAACAAATAGTTTGAGACCATTCAGCCATTAAGAAGTGGTTTCGATATTTTTCAACCGTTTACAAATGTTTTGCAATTTATCGAAAGGGACACTTTTATTTTTTCATTTGAATTTATATCCCCAGGTGGGAGTTGTTGCCAATTCCAACCGTACAATTGGAATTGAATATCCATTTGAAACAATTTGGTCCCATTTTGCTATATTTATATTTGCAAAGTGTGAATTAACTAACTTTTATGTTATTAAACCCTCTTTGTGATTATTAAATTGTATATAAATTTTCTTCAAATTTCTTAATTCTAAACTAAAATATATGTGCACGTGTATTCATAATTTCGTGATGCACAGAAGGATGTAGCCTACTGTAGCAGTTTCTCATAATATAAAACGTTATATTATGCAGTTAGTACCTTAGTCTGATACAGTCTGATATAGTATATCTTTATAGTAATTCTGATATAGATCACTGCTACTTTTCCAATTGTTCCCAAATGGATATTCCATTTGGGATATGATAGAGTCAAGCCAATATAAAGTAAGGTTTTCCTATGGAAGTGACGCAAAAACTAGTTTCGATATGCAAAACTGAAATAATGTATTTGTAAAATTGGTAGAAAATTTCTTAACATTTTTGTTCTAATTGTAAAATCTAAAACTTTAATTGGTATCAAGGAAACTGTAAAGTCAAGTTGCCGAATTTTCCATTTCACCCAAATTGAAAATTTGTCACGAATCTCCCATTGGTCGAAGTTTTGTTTTTAACTTTTTTCATTAAAGCTGCAAGCGTTGTTCTGCGATGGTCACCTTATGTAAACATTAAATGTGTTAAAAGCGACCTTTTTATCAGAACTGTTTCAAATTTCTTCTGTTACCACTTTGAAAGTCTTTCAAGATAAGCTTACTTTGGCTTATAGATTGTGTCAAGAACAATTACTTCAAATACAAATTTCATGAAATAACTGAACACAAGTGTCGAGAAAACTCACCATCTGCGATGTCAAACGTTACTATCCGGGCCTCGCCCATTACTTCAAAGTTGTCATCGACGCCATGATTTTGAACGTCCCCAAATGCCGCCTTCACAGGAAGAAGAAACCGAAGCGCAATAAAAGTAGCGAAAAGTATACGAAAAATCATTGTTAAATGATAATGAGAAAATATGCAACTAAAATGAACGAAACAGTGGGACAGTTTTCGAGACTCCCAAGTGAACTAACTCAAAATGAAACGTAAATGAGGAGTCTTGAATATATGAACCCGTCCGGTGAAAAAACTCCACATGCAAATCTATTACATAACCACCGATTGACCAATGTAAACCATTGTGTCCCATATGCGATATCTACATGAGCTTATGCAAATTTCTATTCCGTACATTTCTATCTTTTTAAAGTATATTGTGATTTCTCATGTGTTGAATTTGTCAAATGCTTCTGTTGTTTAAAACAAGTAGTTCGTTTCTATTGAGTTGCAGCTTCTCTGTAACGAATGGTTATTCGCAAAATTTGTTGAGATCGCTTTCAGTCTGCCCGAAATCAATGAATTCTTGTTAGCGCTGAGATATAGTACAACACAAAAATGCGTTCTTGGACACCCCTACATGTATTGTCAGGTACATCACATCTAATGTAACATATAGCTGATAATTTTGGTTCACCTTTTAAAATAGGAGTGTTCACTTTTTCGTGTCTAAATTATTATTGAGGCAAATATGGATATATTTCCTTCTGAGGGAGAGGAGGAGAGCGGGAGGGGAGCGGTGAGGGGGGGGGCAGATTAAAAAAAAACGGAAAGAGAAAAATCATCATACTATCAATGCAACAAATATATTATAATGTTCATTCTTCTGTTGTACACAACAATGCTTACTCACAAAACCCGGTCAGGGCTGGATTTAGAAATGTGAGGGCCCTGGGCAAATCCCGATGTGGGGACCCTTTCAGAAAATTTTCACCCCTAACAATACAATATAACTTAGCATAATCACATTCATACAAAATAATTTTGAAATCATTTCTAATATACAGTTTATAAGCTGTATGTATTTCCAAGAAAAAGGTGCACATGCATCTTAGCAAACAAAAGGCTCATGAAAGGGCCCCCACATCAAGGAAGACGATGAGAAAAGGGGACCATCTTAGCAACCGACGAGGTCTATGAAAGGAGTCACCATACCGGGAAGGCGATCAGAAAAGCGCCCTGTCTAAGCAACTGACGAGGTTCGTGAAAAAGGCTCCATATCGGGGAAGGCGATCAGAAAAAAGGCCCCATCTTAGCAACCTCCGAGGTTCATGAAAGGGGCACCCACATTTGGGAAGGTGATAAGAAAAAGCCTCTGGAGCCTCTGGCCCAGTGTTACGCCACTGCATAGCATAATTTCATAGCATAACTACATGGAAAATGCAAGACAACCATAATAATGATTCAAAATGTGACGGCGGCAGTGAGGAAGAAAAATTACACCTGGTGCGGAGGTTGATTTCTCACCAAAACTTAGAGGCAATCATTTTGTTTTTGTAATAGTGTTAGGCGGACCCCATACAGATTTCCAATTCTGACCAGTGGGCCGGGCCCTACAGGAAGGAACTTGTTTGTGGGCCCCCTATTTGTGGGGCCCTGGGCACATTCCCATGTGGCCTATGCTTAGATCCGAGCCTGAACTCGGTAAACCTTCCCAACACGCGTTCTTGTCCCACCATTTTGAAAAACACGATTAAAGGAAGTTACAAATAGAGCTAGTCGTTAATTTTCATGAAGTGTGTACCATATCTATGGTCGTTTAAAATTAAATGTTCGGGTACGTTTTGAGCTAATAACTTTAATGGACCATGAATTCCCTTAATTCGTATAAGTACATGGAAGTATTAATTAAATCTGTATTTCAGGATTTTTCGTCAGGGCAGTGCATGGCGTAGCTATGAGGTGGCACAGGAGCCTGTCTGCAACCCATTAGAATTCTGGCCCCCAAATCGCAAAAGGCTGAGAATAAAATGTGATCAAACAATCATAAAATTACAATTGTTTTATTACTTAAGTGATACAAAAAATGATGTTCGTGTGCTCTGAAATCGTGTCTAGAGTCGTTCGTAAAGATAAAAGAGCAGCGGAATTGATTGTTTAACTCGATTGCAGATTTAATTTGATCTACAAATTATATTTTTCCTTTGCCTGTACCTATGCAAATTTATACATTTTTAATTTTTTTTAATTTTATAAATCCCGGGCCATCCACGTTATATTAAAAAGCACGAGACCGAAAAGTAGAGGCGTTTGTTTTTGCGAATTGCACTGATATAGTATCCACAGAAGATAAATAAACTTCATGCCTCAATAGCACACAGACGATGTGAGGCATATGTCACTTGAATATTCATTTTAATCTCACGCCATCCTATTACGCTATAATTGAGGCCAGTCGCCTTGTTTGTCGGGAAGGAGGAAAATTCCATAACTCACAAGATTAAATTAAGTTCCATAAAAGAGGTCCACAGCATGCAGGGTTTTGGTCCCTCTCAGGGCCGCTGGGAAGCATTGCGAGTTCGAGGGTATCTTGAACATACAGGTTGATTACTTACATAGACTGTTAGATGGACGACTCCTTGTTGTACAATTCTAACGGCCCCTACGATCTGAGGCCTTGTGACTCCGGACCAAAGGGAAACCACCTTTTGTCGGCGTACTGGTCCGTCTTCTCCTCCTACGTCCTTTACAAACTTAATGTATTTGTGCCTTGTCAGATTGTGGCAAACTATTAAAGACTGATACACACCAATAACACTATGCGATATGACTGTATGATAGTACATCATAAATTTGTATATGAAGCCTTGTATGCATTACAATTCAAGAAGTTGTAAAATAGCAAATTTGTTAATCAATTTTGATGAAATATTTTGCAGTTTTCTTGTGCACGATTTTATTTTAACGTGAAAGGTTTCTTACTTTACCATGCTAACATGTCCATATAACTTTGAGGGTCACTATACACATGCTTCATGGAAGGCTGGTGCCCTCATCCTCACAATCTTAGTAATTGTCAATGTATTTTGAAGAAAAAAATGATTTAGATTTTTCAAGTCCTCTTTGATCAGTTGATGTAAGATGAATTTACCTGACCCCTGAACTAATCCTTTAAGTTTACATTCAAAGAAACCATCCACGCAGTGTAAGTTAAGAGAAGGAAGCATATTTTTAGTCCGATTATAACAACCTTTCTGCCCCTCAGATCCTGTGTCTCCAGATTGATACATCTTTCGCCACTCCTGATCTTACTTGACATTTGTAGGGACTCAGTTTTTAGGCAAGACAGATAATATACTCTCAATGGTAGAGAATGTTTATGTTTATATATTTATATAGCGCTCAATATCTATACAATGCACATTCAGCGGCGCTGTACAGAAAATAAATAAAACTGTTCATAAAGTTAATAAAGTTCATAGGATAAAGATAAACACAAACAATTATAAAAAAGCCTGAGTGAACAAAACAGTTTTTAGTTCCCGTTTGAAATTATCGTAGTTATTGATACAACGAAGAGAAGATGGCAAACTATTCCATGAGACAGGGGCAGCTACAGCAAACGACCTGTCTTTAAATGTTCTGCGTTTTGTGAGAGGAATGTCGAGGAGAATGCCCATGGTGTTAGAAGAAGAGCGTAAACCTGTTCGACCTGTACGTATAATGATGAGTTCTTTAAGATATGAAGGAGCCAGATCATGAAGACATTTGTAGACATATATTGCAATTCTATATGTTATTCGGGATTTTATTGGTAACCAGTGAAGGGAGCGAAGAGAGTCAGTAGCACTATCAAACTTTCCTCTACCTAGAACCATCTTGGCAGTCATGTTCTGGACCCGTTGCAACTGTTTTATATCACAATCAGGAAGATCATAGTACAAGGTGTTTGAATAGTCGAGGTGAGGTAAAACCAGAGATGAGGCAAGTGTTTGGCAAATATCAATTGTCAAGTACTTTCTTATGCTCCTGATCCTACTGAGATTGAAGAGTGCAGTTTTACATTTAGCCTTAATCTGTTGGCGAAATGACAGTGATTCATCCCAGTAAACTCCGTAGATTTTTTACTTCGATACCACTCACCACCATGGAATGGGAGTTGCACTTTTGTAGTTGGTGTTTGCTACCAAACAAGATAAACTCTGTTTTACGAGGGTTGAGTTTTAATTTGTTTGAATTCATCCAAGAGTGAACTTCAGATAGGCAACTTTCCAGGTTTAAAATGGCATCTCTTTCAAGTTCTCCTTTGGGTGTAAATGCTTTATAGAGGGCATGGTCGTCAGCATATCCCATGACATTGATGTCAAAGGCATAAATTACACCACCTAACGGGCTGGCATAAGTGGAATACAACACTGGCCCAAGTATTGAGCCTTGGGGTACAGAGAAGTTTGTGTTCTTGTAATCAGAAGAAGCATCCTGAACAGAAACATAAAATGATTTGTTGGACAGATAGCTTTGGAACCACGCCAGTGCGTCATCCTGTACTCCATACATGTTGCTTAAAGTCTTCAAGAGAATGGCGTGGTCGACGGTGTCAAATGCCGCGGACATATCGAGACCAACAAGTGCTATAACTTTTTGATTTTCCATGGCTGCCAATATGTCACAATGTATTTTCATAAGTGCCGTCTCTGTACTATAATTGCTGCGGTAAGCACTTTGATATGACGGTAGAAGGTCACCATTCGAGAGATGATCATTGAACTGTAGAAGTGCGCATTTTTCCACTACCTTTGACACATAGAGAAGGTGGTGTTTTATTGTTTGTGAAAGACTGTTTTAGACTGCTGA